>JXSR01S017171.1:23700-36151 GCA_000969725.1 Ophiothrix spiculata
TTAAAACTGACTTTAAAACTTAAATGTTGATCATATGAAAATTTAAGGTTGATCATACCTTATAATCATGTTTCTCCTAGAAAATGTCAAATCTTTTGAGACAGAAAATAAAAAAAAATTGATAAATCAAAATCATGATGTTAAATGCAATGTTAATTAAACAGGTAATCAGAGAAACATCATGTGGTTTGTCAATAATCAGCCAAATAAGTAATTGTTCTCTTTGGAACTTTTTTTTTAAAACAATGTCACTTTCATGCAGAGAAAAAAGTGTGTAGAGATTTTGAAATGTCAATTTTATTATTTTAGCTATGCCTTGATTTTCCTATGGGTCCAACTTTAAGAGAATTGCAGATTCCCAGAAAATGTCATAAGCTGACAGCAAAAGCAAATTATTTCCTGTAATGCAGCTATTAAAATCTTGATACTAATTGGAGCTATTGCAGACACACCATATTGGCATAATAAATTAAACACTGTATATCTGTTGCTTGTTAAATTAATCAAGGATACTTTTAAACATGTATTATAGTAAAGGACATCTATTACCAGATTAAATTTGACCTTGAAATAATATTTCAACTACACACCTGTCAAACTAATCAAATATCATATATTTAATGCTGCATGAGTAAGTGTGCATTAAGCTCAATTATTGATAGAGGGAAATGTCTTTTTGCCTGGGTATCAACATACTTTAAAGTTTGTATTTGTCATTGAATTATTTGAGATTTATAAGTGAAAGTGAGCCAGCCTATAAATTCTTACCAGAGCAGATGGTTTACTTGTACTCAACTTTATATATGAAATGTAAAAATTCCTAATAACTTTTTTGCAAACCTACTTTTAATTTTTTGTAGCATCTGAGTTTATTATCAAATTGCTTCTGTAAGGACCAGGTATTGATAAAGACAAATTTTGTAAAATCACATATACCTCAGAAGTCTAATATAAATTGTGGAAGAGATTTCCAAAGATTTGAAATTAAATACTCATGAAATAATAACACATTCAACAAATCTTTTTACTTTGTTGACTCAAGTTGTGAACCAGGAAGAAAAAGACTTTAAAACCCAAGGGCATTTCAAAACAAAATGCTATTAAACATCTGGAGCCAAGCATAGAAATCACTTTTCCTATCATCAACATGCAATGTAAAATTTTGCCAGAAGCATTCAGTCTGACTATGGTTAATCTAGTTAACAACAAAATAGTTTTTGGCTTCTTTTTGTTTACATTTAAAACACGGTATATGAAAATACATCGTATGCAAAACCAAATTTAATTTCAAAAAGGATATTGCCTTGCATCAAGTTCTAAAGAAGATTTCATTTTTTCATGGTTGTCCTTGTTCGAAACAGAACATTAGGTAGTGAACATATGAGGCATTTATTTCCCTGTATGGTCATATTTGTTTATAATCATTAATCGCCTGCTTGTTGCAAACTTTAAGATTTGTAATAGATATTATAAGCTTCCTGTGTAATAGTAAAAGTCCACTGAGCCCTCACTTTGCTTCAAAGTGAGGATATACAAGTAGTTTGTTGGAATATTATTCGACACTTTTTTGATGTGACACAAGAAAATTTGTCATATTTGTGGATAAACATGCTTACACAGATAATAAAACATTTCCATTTAAGTTAAAATATAAATCAGTGTGTCAAGAATCAATATAAATAATGGCTTAAGCTTGGGAAATATGACAAATATTATAGATGAGGGAGGGCTGACACTGAGGAAGTAAAAGTGTGAGGAAAGGTCATCATTTAACGAGCAGATGTTTCAGAGCTGAAATCGTAACATTTTGAAAATAACTTTTGATGTGGAGTTTGTGCAATTCAAAAATTGGTCATCAATGGCTAGGATTATTTTTATATGAACTAATCTCCAAAGGTTGTTAAAGGAAAATGATTAGCTATCCCCTGTTTGGTCATGCAATACGAGAAAGTATTAATGGTTTGGTTTCGTATTGACATCAGTACAACACTTTGAAGTTAGTCCCATACGCACAACAACTGTGCCCGTTGTGCTACACAACAATCATGTTCCAAAAGCGGTACAAGTTGGACTGGTACGAGGGTTATATGCTACGACTTTTTGTATCTTAAAGATGATTTTGTATCATATAGAACTTTTCAATCTTATGGGATACGAAAATATCATTTTCCGCTGTTAACAAATGAAATTGATGTATTTTATCTACTGAGTGATAATAGTATCGATTTTGATAATGTCTGTATTTGCGTTAAAGTGGTTCAAATTTTATGATCATGTAGTTTTCGATTTTCCATTCATCTTGGTATTGAAACTTGCTAACAATGTAAGTATAATTTTACTTCCAGAAAAAAATAAAAAGCTCTTCTATCTCTTGATGTTAAAATCAGAATATGGGAAAGCTTTCTGATTTACACAGATATTGAATTAAAAGGAGGTCCATGAGTTAGTTTTCTGGTTGTTTGTTTCTAGATTACATTTTTCCTTTGGGTTTTCAACAGTTTGCCTAAAGTAAATATGTGTACTTTGATGTTGAAGGAGTATCAGAGAAATTCTCTACACTTTGTGAGCAACCAAGCATTCAAGGATGAAATGAAAACCAGAAATGCATGTAATATCAGTCTTGTTTGTTGCCAGACACCTTTAATATTTAATGTTGTAGTATGATAGAGCTTGGTAACACAACACAGTCATGACTTAACAGCTCCATATTATGTAACTGAAATTTATAATGACATCAGATACCAAACCGCTTGTTTACGTTAGAAGAAGTACCAGATATTTTATTCTATTTTATAAATTAGACTATTGGAAAACTTTAATTACGCAGATAGTTAAAAGAAGGTCTGTGGCTTATCTGGGTGAGATAGCTTAAATGCTGTTGTAAGTTTGTAGTTTTAATTTTCCATTTCAGTATTAAACAGTGTGCTGTATTTTTTAATGTCAATAGAGTAAAAGAGAAACCTTGAACACTTGGTAAGCAGCCAAGAATTCAAGGATGAAATGAAAAACATAAATGCATGTAAATATCGCTCAGTAATTACAGCATTAAAGAATCTTTTACTTAGGGAGGGGGGGGGGGGGGGGGGGGGGGGGGCAGGGCAAAACCCCATATTGGGAGGCAAAACGTAACAGGACATTATTTAAATGTATCCTATCTAGATGGGCTCTATGGACAATAAGTAACATCGCCTGGGTGTATAAAAAATCAATATGTTGTGCACCGGACCCTGCAGGAGTGAAGCAAAGTCAATGTAGGGGTCAAATTTCAAAATTGATCAAATCTTGTTTGAAACTATTCTCACATGTTCCTCTCATCATAAGGAAGCAGAAAAAGTTTACTTTAACCCATTTCTAATGAATGGTTCTTGAGTTATATGCAAAACATGAAATTTCATACTAGGGATCACGTGTTAGGCCTATGAGAGTCAAAATTCTGAAAGTGTCAGATTTGGTAAAAATGGTCTCAAAATGTCCGTCTTGCAAAACTGTCTGCATAAAGTAATTAATGCCTGCAATTAATCTTTGCTATGGTATCATGTTTACTTGATAAAATAGTCAAAGGATGTAAAAATGTCAAAAGCTTCATAATATACTAAAAGAAAATTTTCTCTCCAAATACTAGTTTGAACTTTTTGGACAAAAACCGTGTACTGAAATTTTTATGGAAAATCGTTATTTGACTATCTTCTTTTATTTTGGGTACTGTCTCTTATTTTTATGTTTCTCTTTGCTTATATATTTGTTTATTTACTTTGTTTTGTTTTCTAGAACACAATTGTCTTCAGGCCTTACTGGCCTTTTGAATATGTCTGCAATATCATTTATGTGGTTTTTACCTATATATGTTTTGTATATATGAATGATATTGAAATAAAACAGATTCTGAATCAGATACAATTAGTGCAAGTTTAAAAAAAATAAACTTGACCTGTAACCATAGATTGATCTTAGACATTGGAAATATTACTTTGTGCAGATTTTTGCAAGATGACTACAAGATGAGCATTTTGAGATTTTAACAAAATCTGGAACTTATGAAATTTCTGAATCCCATTGGTCTATCTCTTGACCCCTGGTTTGAAAGAAGTCGATTATTTTCATTAAAAATCATTTCTGATATTTCATACTTCTTATCTTTACTATTTTCACATAAACCAAGTCTGAATAAATATATTCATCTGAAGGTCACACATACTCACTATGTCCCAAATATTAACAGATAATAATAATTAATAGATTCATTCATCCAACTTGAATAACCACACCATGGCATTCTATTCACATTAACTGACTTACTTTATCATGTCAGGAGGTTTTACAAAGTGCCATTAGCATGATTAACTTACACATCAAAATACAAAACATGAGGAACAAGACCTATCCTTGATGCATTATGCTGTGAATATATTTGAACATCATAAATCACAACATATCTAAAGATAACTTTCATCTCATCGTTTAGGAGACTCAAGTAGCTTCATGGATAAATCACAAACATCTGACCATCAGATTCTTTAATGAAAAAGGTCTTTGATCAAGGTCATATGCAATCAAATTGTTATTACCTTGGTAACATTTGTACTTACTGGTAAACAGCTGATGGTGGCAAACTAAATTTAATACAAAGACAACAATAACAAAAACGACAAATAACAAAAAATATTTCTTACCTTTATAAGTGAGCAATTTTCAGCCAGGCAACACATGAAAAGACAAAACCATATAGAAAATTGTAAACACATATGTTAAACATTTCTGAACCACTTTTATTTGATTATTTGATTTTGGAAACTCAAAATACAATTATAATAATTACAAATTTGCTTGTGTGTCTAGTGCTAATGAAATTATTAAAATACTGTAAACTGGGGTGTGTTTGAACAAAACTTTGACAAGGTAGTTCAGGAAATATACATCTCATCTGATAGTGGTTTGTTAAGGATCTCAACTATCAACCATTAGTTGAAATCTTTTACACACCACTATCATTCTCGAACCACCTTGTCAAAATTTTGTTCAAAGTCACCCTGGTTTAGGCCAAAAAATTTTGGGTCGGTCGGTCAGTTGATCTTTTTTTTTACTGTTCACATATATTTTAAAGAATGATGTCATTCCATGGATTTTATCATGAACACCAAGCAATGCAGGACTTAATTAAAGATTGTTTCATTATTTAGAGAAAATATGTATTTAATACTACTAAATGTGACTTTATACTGCTAAATTTAACGTTTTCCATCGAAAAAATTGAGTTTTCATATTTTACATGCTTGAAGAAAAAAAAAATACCCGACCCAAATTTTTGGCATTTTAGGGTCGGTTGCAAACAAACATTTTTTTTTAGGCCTTATGGTAACAGTTTTTAAATTTGCTTGTCCTCTCAATCTTGGTGACAGTGTGCTTTCATTTATTACAATGGTTGATTTGGGTTTCAGTCAGGGCGCTCTCTGGCAGCAATTAAGAAATTCTAAAAGATTGATTATATTTCATCTATTGCAGGAAACAATCCTGAGCATGCCAGTATACAGTTTTACCATGGTTACTAACTAAGATTGAATAATTCACATGTCTAAATATCATCTTAATCAAAATTTCTTTTGGATCAAAATTACTTTGTGTTTCAGAGCTCAGGTACAATTGCTAGTTGACCAATACAATACGCTGTGGAAGTAGTGACATAATATTTATGATAATTAGCTAAACACGTGCAATCTAGTTGACCAATACAATACGCTGTGGAAGTAGTGACATAATATTTATGATAATTAGCTAAACACGTGCAATCTGGTTCCAAAAAAATGATCATATCCATAGTGGTTCCACTGATCACACGTATTAACACAATAGGCGTACATACGTACAAAAATCAGACCATACTTTCACACGCTTTTTTTTTTCATAGACAAAAGAAATAGTGACAGGGATGACCTTCTAGTCTATTATAAGACTCTTTTCTATAGCATATTACCATAACTTTTGCTTATTGTTGCTTCATTCATTTTGATTCAAGAGTACTAAAACTAAAATAGAAATGATTCCCCATACACTTTAATAACGTGTGGTAAAATTGCCCACCACATTGTTTGGAACCAGGTCGCACATGTTGGGGTGATTTGCATAAATGATGAGGTGACACTTCCGCAGCGTATACTGTGTTATGCAGATACAGGTTGTCTGAATGAAATCACTTCCTGAAATGACCTTGAATCAATGTGTCCACTTGCTAGGCTATGTTTGATTCAATCATGCAGAATTAATCATTTTGTACTTGATCATTGCTCCAGATCATATATCAGTGGTGTGTTGCTAAAAATATTACAAGATAGATACTTTTAACAGCATTGACACTTAATGCTGATAGTTATAAGAAGCAATGATGAAAGCATATAAAAGCCATTAATGCAATTGATAATATCTTTATTTTGTACAATTTCCTCCAATACTCACTTAAACCTACCAATGCAATGTTTTCCACAACTTTGTCACATACTGATAAGTTAAAACCTTAATTGCTTCTACAATGTACAAGAAAGAAATATAAAGTCAAAGATGACATTCCAAATTTCTATTTAAGGAATTGTTTTTCAATCTTTACACAATCCTGGGGTGCTCAAATAAACCTACCAAAATAATGTTTCCCCCACATTTTGCCACAAAGCACACACTGATTCTGTCAAAACAGAGTTGTTTATAGTATATATAAATGTTTAAACTTAATTATCTTTTGAAGTAACAACGATTAAAGTAAAATATGACATTTTTAAAGTATATACATGTTTAGTTCAAAAATTTCAAAGTATTATTAGCTAATTTACAAAAAGCTGAAAGCATAAAATTATCCAAACACTAGCACATAAACTCTCCTTCTTGATTTCTGCAGATGATGGTCAATTTGTTGGGATACTATTCAACGGTTTTTCTTACTCATGGCAAGTAATTTGATCTACATAAGTGTAGTTGCATGTTTGACATGAAGTTGTACGTTTGGCAAAAAATAAAAGGAAGCGCAATTATATGAAATGTGTGTATGTTAATGCTAATGGTGGCATTTCATGAGGTGGGTCAAAAATGTGTTACATGGTCAAAATGGTCAAAAAAACCATTTTTTGATATGATGTTAATATTATTGATCTCTTATTAGCCCAATATTACTTTTGTTTTGGCATAATGAGCTAATTAATGGTTAACTACTCCATAGACGGCAATGCAAACTGTAATTTTCAAATGCGTTTTTCTCAAAATTGTCTGTTTTTACTAAAGCAAGTCATAAATTGGAATGATTAATGGTAAACAGTTCATTTTTTCAGGATATGTTATAAACACTTTTAATAGTTACTTTGATGCATTAAATTTGAAATATCACCCTTAGGGTCTTGGTGTTAATGACCTTCAATTAATTAGAGGCGGGCTATACAAGGGGAAATATGGTGATGTTTCAAATCATTCTGTCCTAATTCTTATTTGATGCAGCTTGATCCCCTGAACATTTTGACACCAAATTTGTCAAAATCGGACAAAAAATGAGAAGGTGCTGCCCAAAACACTGATCGAGGGGGGAGGGGGTCTGAGGAATGTCTAAAAATGTTAAATTTGCCAATTACTGTAATTATATACCAATTTTTAGCCATGTTAGTGACTATCTGTATGTATTTGAGGTTACATAATCCATTTGTGAATGTTCCAGCAGTGTCAAACCTTCCGAAATGGTGATATTGTCTCAATTTGGTTATCTACCGCATCCGTAGGCACTGCATCCTTAGGCACCACCACCCTTGTACTGCCTAGTTCAAACCATTGTCTCTCTTAAATTATGTAACCCATAAAGACCGAATTACTGCCACAAATAGCAAAGAGTGTAAGCTTTCAAATGAGACATTAAACAAGTCCATAGGTCAAGGAGTAGTGAATTTACATCAAATTAGGTTGGAGAACCCATGAAAAAATGTAACAACACCACCTTTTTAGCATACCCACCTAATGAAATGCCACCTAATATAAATGTTTCAAGTTATCTGTTAGTCATTTTAAAATGCTTTAAAATATTGTTTTCTTAATTTGTAACTATTATAGACACTAAAAATGCAAAATCTAACATGGTAGGTCTGTTCAAATGCTTCGTAATTTATCTCATTAACAGACAAAGGCTTAGGCCAAGTTTACAATAGTTTTCAAAATTGTAATTCACAAAATTATCAAATTAATCCTTACCACACAAAAGAGACCTGTTAGTCAAAGTATGGGTTAGGCTATTGTCTTCTACAAAGCAAACTTACCATGGCTTTTTAATTTGCTTTCATATGTGTAAACACTAAGGATTGTTATTGATTATAAACCCTCAAGTGGGGATTATCTATACTTAATGACTCCAGTGAATAGATTCAGTAATTGGTTGACAAAATATTTTACAAAAGATTAAAAAATGCATTACATTTACAAAAACAAATGAACTACACTACTACATCTGTTGCTTAAGAAATTAATCAAGGGCAATCAAAGCAATATACATTTCTATTTTTAGTAATGGACATTTATTACAAGATTAAATTTGACCTTGAAATAATATTCCAACCACACACCTGCTGTCAAACTAATCAAATATCATATGCGACTGTCCATCTCAAAGAACATTTAAAAAGGGCAATACATTCAGATTATTTGATAAACTAACAGTAACCTTTTTAACACTACCCTCTAGAGCACAATATGGTATATTCCCAAGGTCATTTTATTTGGCTGATTAATAGTCCTTAGGTATTTGAAGAAGTATAGATTGTCACAATATTATTTTGTATACATTAACTCAAGGTACAGATTGGTATTTTTGTTATGAAACAACCATCATTAAAATTTTGAAATATAGACAAGGAACCGGAGCAAGACAATCCTACATCTACACAATACAATTATACACATATTCATCATATACCACATATGTCCAATGTAAGATATGGAAGCAATTTTGAGAAACTTAAGATTCATGAAATATTAACACATTCAACAATTTCATGTACTTTGTTGACTCTAGTTGATTGTCAAAGTTGTAAGTAAGAAAGTACAAGACTTTGAATTCCCAAGGGTGTTTCAAATCAAAACACAATTATACATCTGGAGCTATGTGTAGAAATTGCCTTTCCTATCATCAACATGTTATTGAAAATTTTGCCAAAAGCATTCAGTCTGAGCATTATTGTGATTAATTCAGTTGAAAGCAAAATAGATTTAGGCTTATTTTTGTGTACATATAAAACACGGTGCATGAAAATATAAACTGTTTGACACTAAATTCAATTTCATAAAGCATTTTGCCTTTGCATTTTAATGTGAATAAGTTAAGTAAAATGCATGGAGTTATTAAGTAGATTTAATTTTCTTGTGTTGTCCTTGAAAATATGTCTGAATAGATTTAAAACAGAACGGTTGTGAACACATTGGAGTGATAACTTGTTAGTAGATAAGTACAATTCGGATATTACAGAAAGCAAATGAAATTTTGTTGAAACTGTAAAATTTGTAATTTTATACAAGCAGCGAATAAATCACCATAAATCTTTGATTAAATAAGTAAGTTTTAATTGAAAGCTACAAGAGTTTATCTGTCAGAGTATTTATAATGTATAGTTTGAGATATATTTAAATTAATGACATAAATAATTCATGATCTAGAATAATGCGTATATTTCTTCCTTACACTTCCTCACTGTACATGAACACATGTTAAAATCAAAGTATATTGCATACCATTTTGAATATAAAAATGCTGCAATATAACTGTCCTTTTGTATTCTGCAAAAATAGGAAATGCAAGACCTCTTAGCGTGCCTAGGAGGGGAAGTCCCTTACGAAAATGTAACCAAAAAAGAGCCAATACAAGCTCGTTTTCAGCTCGTATGTGAACGTAATATGCATGACTCTGCTCATTTAACATAAACCAAGCTCGTACGAGCTTACTTACTTTATAGCGCGTAATTAAAATCAAGACCTTAAGCTTGTTTAAGATTATAATTCCAAGCAACAGTAATCAATTGTGAGCTCAAACAGACAATTTTTATGAGCTTATTGAAAATATGAGCAAGTGCAAGCTTGTACTTGATCACCTAAAAAATATGTTCATAGATTTGCAACCACGTACATTTTAGGAACTCTGAAATGCTTGGAAATTATGTGCTCAGAAAAAACGTACATGAATTTACGAGCTTGTAAACTTACGAATTCAGAAATTTAGCATGTTATGAGTTTGGAATTTGTATAAGTTGTTTGGAAATATAATACTTTACAAGCTCGTAAATTTTTGGAACTTGGATATGCTTGGAAATTATGTGCTTGAACAATACGTACATAGAGTTACGAGCTCGTAAATTTTAGAAACTCGGAAATGCTTCGAAATTTTGCACACAAAATTATGTTCATAAATTTACGAGCTAATAAATTTTATGAGATCGAAAATGCTCGTAAATTGTGAACTTAAGAATCAGTCATTGCAAAGTAAATACATCCAACCTGTAAGTTACATATTAATTCAAACCCAGGAATTACAAGTTGTCTTCAGCAGCTCAGTTGGAAGAGCATCAGACTTGAAATACAAAGGTCCATGGTTCAAATCCTAAGGTATTAGACTGAGGTAAGTGAAAGAAGTAATAGTAAATGTCGATTTTTTATTCATGGTGATTTTGTATCCATCTGTATCCATGCAGAAAGAAAATGAACCACGCCAGATACAGTAGAGGACTAATTTAATTTTTTTTTCACCTCGACCTTTTGACCTGACAAATGGATATCAACCTCAATGAAAAAAGCGAGCAATTCCGACCTTGTAACAAGCAACATTTACGAACTTGTTACAAGCCTGTATTTCTAGCTCGTAATAGTGCGTTTTGTTTCAAATACGAGCGCGTTTTGTTTCAAATACTAGCCCATTTTGTTTCAAATACGACCGTTCTGTTTCAAATACGCGCGTTAACGAGCTCGTTACAAGCACGTTTACGAGCTTGTAACGCTATCGTAAACTTGCTCGTAACGAGCTTGTAAAGCGCTTGTAATAATGAGCTCGTTACTAGCTGAATTTTTTTCATAAAAGGTGACTTGAAGGCTGAAGCAACACACTTTTACTGAAACCAATTATAATTATCAAGATTTAGCCATTAAGCTTCCTGTAAGATAAAGAAAACCTTAAGCTCTTGCAGGAATAGACCAAGGATATACCAGTACACATCTTATTTCTAACTAAAGATTGAAATCAGAAGTCCAAAGTCTAAATTTAATTTTCCTTGTGATTGGGATCTCCTACCTGAAAACTTCAATACATTGCTAGTTGTCAGATACAATATTTTGTTATGCAAATACAGATTGTTTGAATGATATCACTTCCTGAAATGACCTTGAACAGTTGTATTCATCTGCTAGGCTATGTTTGATTCAATGATTCAATCATGCAGAATTCTGGTACTGATCATTGCTGCAAGGCATTTGCATTCAAAGTGATCATGCATATAATTATATAAGTGGTGTGTTGCTAAAAATATTGCAAGATAGTGTCAAATGTGGCATGGTTACTTTTATACAGCATCAACATTTAGTACTAATGTAACAAAAGTCAGGATGTAATCGTATAATGCAATTGAAACAAAACACAATGGTATGAAGATGTATGTTCTCATTCATCCAGTAGAAGTAAATATGTGAAGTAAATAAATCTAAAACTGGAACTTAGTTTGCAACTGTGGTCATCAACAGACATCTGATTCTTGGAATTGGTCACGTAACAGAATCAGATGCCTGTTGAAGACCATTGATAATGGTCGCAACATTGCACAGTTGCAAAGTAAGTTCCAGTTTTAGATTTATTTACATCACATAAAACACAATGGTAATTCTTTACTTTAAAGCTCGTTGCAAGTGACAATATTCTGAATTATTTACAAGTTCCTAGCTAACTCAAAAGACCTACCAATGTGATGCTTCTACACTTTTGTCAAAAAGTGATTAGTTTGTGAAAGATTCACAAACTAAATAACTCTTTTGAAGCAGCAGTACAACAAAAAACTAACATAAAAGATAAATTTCCCAAAATATTTTAACTCATCTACATCAACATCAAACATTTGTAAAACCTCATACTGGCAAGTCATGCTAGAAAAGTAAAAAAACAAAAATGAGTAAATATTAGTTCTGCTGTAGACTATCATAACAGGAGCAACGTAAATTTATATTGATGGGATTGTTTTCTTAGATCATTTCAAAGTACTCTTTACATAATTAAGAAGGAGTTGAATGAATGAAATTAACATTAACATAAAAATCTTTTCATTCTTTTTGTTTTCTTTTCATAGATAATGGTCAGGTAGTTGATGCCTCCATTGTTATATAAAATGTTATATAATGCATGTTACTATATTACCGTTGAAATTAAAACATCAAAATTGGAAAATAAATAGATAAATAAATCATGCAAAGT
>JXSR01S017172.1:36360-52977 GCA_000969725.1 Ophiothrix spiculata
ATTTTGATTAGGCCTACAATTCCTGTCAATTTAGCCGACACTCATTTTTGGCTGGTAGCAACATTGTTCTCTATACAGCTCTGAATAAAATGTAGGCTACAGAACCACTTTTCACCAATAGGTTAACGACTTCATTATTATTAATAATCATACTTCATCAATACATTATCGTGTGTATTGCTGATCTATCGCCACTTGGTCTAATTCCTTTTCATCTAATTTTCATATGGTCTACAACCATTTTATATAGACCCAGAAGGTCTAATGGCCATTTAGTCAGATTGTCTGATTCCCATTTTGTCCAATTCCCAGTTTTCTATTAAAATAATTCCCGTTTCGGGTAACTTGACTTAAAATAACTAAAACAGGTCTTAAACCATTTGGTCTAATCCTTTTTGTATATATAGGCCTAATACCCATTTTGTCTAATTCTCTGTCTAAAACCATTTGGTCTAATTCCCAAATTGTATATTTGTCTAATCCCATTTTGCATAATTCCCATTTTGGCCAATTTTCATTTTGTCTACTTCCAATACACACGGTAGTGCATTGATGATGTATGTTCATAAATATAATGAGGTCGTTAAGCTATTGGTGAAAAGTGCTTCCCCTACAGAGAACAAGCATCAAACAAGAAGGCCTATTCTGGATTCAAACTAAACCATATTCATGTGTGCTTTTGAAGATTTCCATTCAACTATGTTGCAATTTGAGTAAAACAACCAGAGGCGCGGAAGGTATTCATCACAATAAAAACCCACACAACATCAAGCAGCGGGAGATGGAGCCAAGGTATATTAGAGACATGCTTTTAGCTTATCAGGAAGTGTCTACTTTCATCTGATAGGAGAACAGAAAATTGGCCAAAAGTAAGTTGCTTTCCTCTTACAATGCAGTGTAAATGTAGGTGATTGGAGTTTCTAAATTGAGAATTCCATGAATGTACAGGAGTATTTTGTATTTTGCTTAGCAACTTTTAGCAAAACCATTAGTTACACAAACCAGAGCAATCATTCTGTCCTCACAAAGCTCAATATAACTTTCTTGTAGATGGCTTTCAACTATCATGTTTAATTTATGACATGTCACGTTATTGCGTTATGGATATAGATGTAAAAAACATCAAAAATGTAATCACTACATGTATGTAGAGTGTGAGACATATTATTTTTGTTAAATTCAACTTCCAAGCATCCAGCAGCTACAAAATCTCCCAATTTTAACTGATGGGTTTCAAACACGACCCAAATTTAATAATTTTTCAATCATACTTTTGCTCTATTTTTGCAAAGGTGTTAATGATTAATGATTTCAATGAAACAATCAATGAAACATCATATTTTAGTCTAGACAAGAGAAATTAAAAAATTCAATGATACGGTAATGTTGAAGTTTCAAAGTTGAAACCAGGTGTATAATGTTTATCTTTAAGTTGAAGAGACGTTGAAAAGTGGTTGAGTTAAAAGTTCAACATCTTTTCAACATTGAAAAAAATGGCTGATTAAAGTTTCAACTCAACCATTTTTCAACTTTGAATCAATGTTGAAGTATCAACTTCGTGCCCGCTTGGTTTGGAACTTTTTTTAGATATTTTGTTAGGCTTATGTCTGATAGGCTCAAGAGAAGAGATCAACGTCGGCCAATTAGCCTTTTTGGGATTTCCAATCTCTTATACAGAAACTCAAATATCGCTAATTTGTTCCATTGAGGCCTATACGTTGTGTTTTTGTCAAACTTGGCCAACTTTAGAAGCTCACTGTGGTTGTAATCGGAGCACCATAAAGGTTTTTGACACATACCCCTAAGAAGATGTATATTCATAACATTATTTTATCACATTTTTCCTTATTGTACTCCTAATTTTACCACACAAGGATCGTCCGAAGATACCTATTTTTCGCCATCAGGGTATGGCTGCAGCGCAAAGTGTACCGAATGTTACCGTAAATTAACAAATTTTATCAGTAGCTCATGTCTTATTTTAATTTTTTTTTAAATGAAAAAAAGGAGAATTGTATCATAAAGACTGACAAGTCAAAGAAAATAATTGGATCTAATTGAAATTAAAAGAAAAGAAAAGAAGGAACAAAATTTAGATATATGCGGGAATCGAATCCGTGATTTTTGGTCGAGAAGCGAGAACTTAACCATCAAGGTACGCAGGCGGCTGTCAAATATGGGGTGAATCTAAATACTTTAAGAAGCGTATATTGTGCAAGACAAAATATACACAAAATTATTAGGAATTGAATATTAAATTTGGGGAAATTCTTACTGTTATATTTAGGTAAATGATATTATTTTACAAAATATATGGCCGGGCTAATTAGGACGAGTTTGAAGAAAAAATGAGAGCAAAATAGGTTTGCACACCGGGCGCAGAGGTTCATGGGCCGAGTTGATCTCTTCTCTTGATAGGCTTTATTTTAAAAAATTGGATTAGAATGTTCAAAACTTAAACTATTATGTTTATTGCCTAGAGCTGTTAAAGGTGCAATTCATGAATCTGATGTGACAACAAGCTTGCCTTGTTTCTAGCTAAATTAAAAACAATAGGCCTACTGAAAATTTCACTTGATTCCGACAATAATTGAGGACCGTAGAACTAAAAGGGGGTTAAGTCACAAAATCTTGAAAATTGAGTTGTGTCAATTTCCTGCTACAGAATTCTCATTTCTACATTCTGTAAAAGTTTTGTAGTAATTTGATGATCAGAATATGCGTAAAAGTCACTGCGAAATACAGCAATACCATTCAAGACTACACAAATGATTTTATGTTTGTGCCGTTTGTACTCAATGTGACTTAACCCCCTTCTAGTTCTAGGGTCCTCAATTCGTTTTCAAGATACAAGCTTTTCAGTGTTTTGAAAATCTCCATAGGCTACTGTCGGGGCCTATAATTAGAAAATGACACATTTTCACACATTTCTCAAAAATGCAAGCACATATGAAAGAATGGTTTGGGGATTGTAACATTTACAAGTCAATGGTTCCTATATATAGCAAAAAAGTCAATCTTGATAGACGTGACCTTGCTAATGTAAAGTGGATCATGAATTGCCCCTTTAAGTCCAACAGTCCATTAAAATTGTAGATTTCTATTTTGAATTTTATATTTTTAACCAAATCTCTTAATGTTGCTTTACCTCGCTTTTAAAAACAACTATTATTGTTTCAAATAAATTTCGGACACCAACTGACAAATTGAACGCAGCCAACACGTATCCACAAGCAGCACAGGACACCGGGAAGTACACAACGCCGTTTCCAATCAGTAATAACAGTACTGCAACATTGTGCGCGCATGGAAAGCATTGCGTATAAATTGCGTAAATTGCACACGCAATACTGTGAGGCAAGGTTCTGAATTTTCATGTCCGAAAATTATTTGATTTTGAAACAACAATAGTATTATGAGATTGTGTCAGGTAGATGTTTTGATCTGACGACTCAATCATACAATGTACAAATATGAGTTGGAAGTGACTTGGGTTCATGACCTTGGCTTACACATGTGTTCATTCAATTTACTAATACAACAAATACGGTATGTGTGTGCATACATGTACACTGAGCAAGTCAGTGACAGTGTACTACACAACCATTTGTAAAAGGTGTTTTTCCAATCAGTAAATTGCCCCTAATCTGCACTGTTTTAAACCCATAAATAAACACAAAATCATGAACTCTTTATGAACTTGATATCCAGCCAAGGCAGTCAATGTGGCCGTAAACTACCTATGTTTTTACTGATCCCTTGGGGCAAACTTATAAGCTTATAAATTCAATTTTTACTCACATCATTTTGGCTATCTCTTCCTTCGAGTTTGTGTCCTTCCTCTGAGCTGTTGTGAAGGTAGAGTAACATTCCTATAATCCATGCCACTATTATGAGCAATAGCAGTCTTGATCTCCGACGAAATATCATCGTGATTGGGAGAGAAGTTCCTTCAGAATTCACAGTATATTTCCAAATTTTAGGCAATGGTGTAGCCGCTAGCAGCACGTAAAGATACACTGCAGTTTCCGCAACACTCGATTTGCGTGCTGGTGGCACACAAGCTCTCTGATATCTGTCATGTTTACATTTGGGTTGCCAGCTTATTTTTCTCAATCAATTAATATCGAGGCACAAACATGAGGGTTTTTTAATGGTGCTCCCCAAATGAATGAAACAGACAGATAAAAGATACTGGAATAAAACCGAAATGAACTAAACTTTTGATACAATATTTCTTCATTTTTAACAAGTTTAACTGTGCATCATACAAAACAAGCAAATGGAATCTGATGAGGAAATAAATTAATAATGGTCCTTGCCTCCATAAATACTTACCAGTTAGCTCCAGGTTTTAGATAGGAATATTTTTACAAGCTGGACAGAATAATCAACAATTTTACATGAGTTAGGGAGATATAGGGAAGCTTTGTCTATTCTATGTTTTATCTTTTTTCAGTTTTTCCCCTTTTTCCTTCCCTTTCCTTTCCTTTTTTTTTTTTTTTTTACCTTTTTAAAATGCTGAACAAAGATGATCGAAACAAGGATATATTAAAATCAATTCCCTTTCAAAGGGAAACCAGCCAGTCCCTACTATTAAAAGCTATCATAAGATAGCATGTACACTGATGAGCTGGACATTCTCAACTGTTTGAAAAATCTTATTCAAGTCGCTTATATACTGTACTGGCATATACAATTTTCTGTACAAATCATTCAAGTTTGAACATATTCCATAAAAAAACCCAATTCTAATACTAGTAGGCTACTAAGAATCAAGTCAGTCAGTTTGATAGGATACAAATCGCTCCAGAAACACTCAAGAGGATTTATAACATATTAGAATAATGTCATTCAAGAAAACTAATTCGGCAACATGCAGCAATGGGGAAGAATAGGAGGTCGCTATTCAACCACCTGGATGCCCGCCTGGATGATTGGTTGTCACTCGTCATAAGCATCTTAAACGGTCACCAAAAAATAAGTTCCCCCCATGGATGACCAGACTTTGTTATGTTAGAACTCTCCATGTTGAATGCTTTTCTTTTGCATAAAAAATTATTCTGTTTAGAGAAACACTTGTGCACGAAACCCATGTCACCATTTGATGAAAGCTTTTGTCGTTTTCTAACAACACGCATTTGTTTTAAAATCATTTTTTCATAACTGGCGAAAAAATGTTGCATCTGCGGATTTTGTGAAATCCCAACATGCTTCCACGTGCCATGTCTTTAATGAAGACATTTTTTGGATTGAAAGTGTTGTGTCCACCGTTCTTTTCAACAACTGGTAGAGCGATTTTTTGTATAAAAATGAACAAATTTGACGGATTTATTTGAAATTTGGACCATTATTACATTTTTACACACCAGAAAAAACTTTGTACAGTTAACATGAATCAAAATCCATATTTTCAACATGAATACAAAAGTTTAAACACAGGTCACAGTGCAGTGATATCGCGTAAAATTGTTACGTTCTGCGATCCGTTACCCTTGGTCGTTTAAGTTCCATGCCCTGGTAAAACTGCCCAGTAAGAGGTCTGCTAATGCAGTCTCATTGTGAAAATCATGTTTGTTTGCTCCTGAGTTTTGCATGATCATCTGAAGGTTTAGAGTATCCATGGTTTTATTCCACAGATTCTCTCTCACTCTCTCACATTAATACCCACTTTCAAGCAATGCTGTTACCATGACAGAAGCCTGACTGAATCGAGTGTCACATTATCATGCTATTGAAACCATGCCAAAATGTATACTTTGGCAGTATAGTCATGTTATTGCAATAAATGCCAAAGTAAACTTGTTTTTGTTGCCACAAGAAGGCTACAAGAAGTTAAGTTAAATGCAACTTTTTTCGGCTATTTGAAAAAAAATGATTTGGAAACAAATGGGTCTTACTCAGAAGCGACATTACCTTTCATCAAATGGTAGAGTGTGTTGTATAGAGATTTGTTTCACTAAACGAAAACTTGCTTTATGCAGGAGAAATACAGCAAACATGGCGACTTCTGTCTTGACAAAGTCTGGTCATCCAAGGGGGGAACTTATTTTTTGGTAACCGTATATCTCTAAACCAAGGAAGAACAGTTATCCGAAGATGATTCCAAAAATTGTCAAATATGAGTGAAATGACACCCTATCTAAAACCATATAATTAGGCCTTTATACAAATAATTCAAAAGGAGTAAACATGCATAAGTGTACCTTGAAGTGTACACATCATAATGTAGGCCAACTTAGGCCTACCGTCTTCAACTTGGCCATCAGGCCTACTTTCTTCGCAATGTCACAGAGTGTAGACAACCGGACCGTCAACCATTTTTTACGGTACGATACCCTACAACTTATACAAGAGACTGAAAAAGACAAAATTTACATCCTTTGTGGAACTCGCAAATTACCAGGTCGGCTCTTTAAATGCTCTTTTGCGAGGTTCGAGACCTGACCAGATCAAGATAAGTTTTGGCATGAGCGGTGGGCTACCCCGGTCAAAATACCCAGTTACCCCTCCATCAGCTCGAGGTCTTACCACGGTTTTATTTTCCTTGTAACGTTTCTATATGAGGGTCAGTTGAAATTGAACCACGCAAAGAAAAGAGGCTTCAAGGTAGGGCCTATCTACCCATATGCATAGATTCTTCTCTTATAAAACATCATGAAAATTGGCCTAGTCGGAAAATGTGTGCTAAATAGCACAAATGTGTTCATGTAAAATTGTGATTTTTATAGGTTTAAGCAAAATATTTATGATTGTGTATACATGAACAAATTGGGACGTGTCTGAGTACTGGCATCTCTTTGTGCCCCCCACCCCCCTTCGCAAAACTGTAAAAAGTTCTATTTTACTTTCTGTCTTTGAATCACTAGTGTGTGTTCACAAAAGGTTGAAGCTGGAAGACCCCCCTTTTTTTGGAGGAGGGAAGGCCGAGGAGAAAACTTTCCGATTTTTTTTTTTTCAATTTTATTAATCAAACCTGGCTGCTCAGCGGCTACAGGATCGTGCAGTTACACAGCCTGTATTCAGAACCTCGTGTGGGATGATGGCCATTATCTACAGTCAACCAACATCGCTGCATTTGCAAATGCTCGCTGTACTTGAAGAAAATATGCAGTCGCCTGTTCTGCAGTCCAATGATGATGATGACAAGAACACATATACATATTATATGGAACATTACCTGAGATGAAAGTTAAGTCCACGTGGGGTTAAGGGTTATGAAAGTACTGAAATGACCTTGGACGAGCTCTTTTCTGAACATGTGGATTTGATCTCAAATCCCCTTATAACCTTCACATGACCCAACAAGGATCCTTCCTTGGCTAAGAGGTATTCATGGTGCAAGTTTCTAGTGACCTTGAATGACCTTAGGTCAACTTTCTTGTTCAGGATTTAATCTCAATGACCTTTTTGACCCCAAATAATAAAAAAATAGATGACATCCTTCCCATCTTCTTGAAAACTGGGTAGGCCTATTATGGTTAACATAGGTTTAATGACTTTGACATTACCCCACCAGGACATTCAGTAGGACCACGGTTGGTCAAGGGTTAAAGAGTTACGACTGTTATGGACTTCAAAATGACCTAATGTAAACTTGTTGAACAGTTTTAGAATTTGACAACAGACGATCTTAAATGACCCACCTATTCATAAGGCCAAGAAACAAAATTGTTGTGTTGCCCTCAAGTGGAATTTCTGAAAAATTGAGTCGGTCGGTCGGAAAATAATTTGTTTAAATCTTTTTTTTAAAAGCACCTAAAGTTTCAAATTTTGGTGCTTTTTCCACTATTTTCAAAACATTTTCTTAGAAAACACCCAATCTAAGCAAAATTGGGTGCTTTGCGACCCTATTAAAAAAAAATGTTTGATTAGGGTCGGTAGCTGAGGACAACGCAACAATTGTTTTTGGCCTAACTTAACTCCTTGTGGTGAAGAATACAGGTGTGAATTTAGTGGACATGTACCAATGAGAATTTAATCAAATTCATCACATACATACATATATATGTGACCGTCCATCAGACTCCATCCCAAACCAGCCACAAATGCAGCCTCTTGTCATTTTCACTTTTTTAAATATTTGCTAAGACCATGCTATAATGATTAAAATGACACCATAATGAAATTCACTTGATTTCCAGAAGTCAAGTTTTGATCCATCAAATGTTACCAGAGAGTAAAATGTAACCGAGATAAACTTGTTTAAAGATCAGTTTGACCTATTTTTCTATTGATTGTGCTAAAATAAACTGACAATATTTCCTATATCCAATCATTTTTTGAAATGAAATTCTGCTAGTGTTTTGAAGGAAGCACAAGGATTGTGAATTTGTCAAAAAATAAATGTTGGCAAATTACGACCTTAACACATATTCACCTGTAGGGCAAAATGAAGTTTGTTGCATTTACGGCTCCTTTGGAATGGATGGCCACATACCCAGTGCCCACTCTTCATACAATGCACAGTGACAGACTGGAGGCTGCACAGTCTTTTCTTAACACCAGGGTTCAGTAAGACAATACAAATTAAAAGAAAACGACATATGTAACTTTGTATAAAATAGCAGATTCTTTTTTATTTCGGATTTCATCAGTTATTCTGTACAAGGTAGGGTATTCCCATCACAGATGCCCAGTAACCAGACAATATTCAAAGGAAAATATCATACAACATTGTTTTCACATGTATAAAAAATACCTATACATTTTACTACATAAATACTAGAATAGGATATGGGGAAGATTAATCCAATAAGATAATTTTCACTCTCATTTATGGATGACGGGTAATGGGGTCAAACATTTTGCTGGGTTTAGAAACATTTTTTCGAAACATTGCACCAATGTGAAACATTTGCCCACAATCCAAACAAAGATATGTTGAAAATTGGTTTCAAAATGGAAAAAAATTATCAACATCAGTAGCTGCTAAAAAGGGAAAAAAGTATACTTCATGTTCCATCAAAAATTTAGCCCTAACCATGACTCCACCCTACCTCAATAAACCATGACCCGACCCTAACTCACTAACCATTACTAGACCCCAACCCTAAAAAACCCTAACCCTGAACCCTATCCATAAGATTATGGATGGGACTTAAAGTATACTTGGCCCCCAAAAATCAAATTAGCACAGAAAAAAAAATCAAGATTAGCAAAACTACTACCTCCTATGAAGAAGCCCAAGTGCTATTGTACTTCATTTATAACAGAAATTCTATGCCGGAGATTAGGTACAGGCAAGCTTACATAATCGCGAATAGTTGGTAACATCATGAGATGTTGAGCTGCGAATTGTTAGTTTGAATTAGGTATTCAAACACGTTACAAAGTTGTTCATCGCCAATCAACAACAATGCATCCATGCGTCCGCGTATTTTTATTGATAAAAATACGCCGACGCATCGGATGCAGAGTTGTTGATTGGCAATGAACAACTTTGGAGCGTGTTTGAATACCTTTCAACAACGAAAATTTTCCTGAAAACGTATGAATTAAGTTTTCAATTTAAAAAATAATCATCTTCATAAAAATTTATAGCAGAATCTAAAGCAAAATGCAAAATTAAATGTTTCTTGCTTTGTCATATTCACTGTTCCTAAACGCCAGTCATTGCATGTACTCAAGTTCCCGACGCGCGATGAACAGTGCGCCGACTTACATGTACTGCGTAAACGCACCTCCGTGTACGCTGTGTCGTTCGTGACGCGCTTATTTGAATATCAACTGTGGATTCATCACGAATCAACAACGGCGCGCTCCCGTATAAAAAGATACGATGAGTTGTTGAATTCACAGTCACTCATTGTTTGTTGGAGTCACTTGATACTGACTAATTTGCTGGCACAGTGCTAGTGTTAACAGTCTTTTGTTGTCGCTTAACGTCCATGAAAAATTTGGTGATTTCCTTCATCACCCTAGCTTTGAAATTTGCCATGGTGTGAGCAAGGCTTTAGATGAAAATATTGCCAGGGCTGTCCTCCCAGGAAATGAGTGGTTGGAAATTTGTCATGGTGTGAGCAAGGCTTTAGATGACATATGAAAATGGAAATGAGTGGTTGGTTGTAGTATGTGTCCAAATTTATGCTTTGGTTGAGAATAAAGCAATCAATGAATGATATATAAAAGCACCACACTGTTGGTTACACTGTGCGCATCTTGATTGTTACATCCAACAGAAGAAACCGTTTTCATACTTAAACATAATTTACTATTTATGAATCCATTTGCATTTCCTACATATGTGACAGACTGTTTGCGTTGAAACATTTAAAGTATATAGCATAATATTTGATCCTCAACAATCAGAAATGAACGACTACATATAAAGCTTTAGATCAATACTAAAGTTTGATCGGTTGAAGGATTTCTTTTTGCATCACAGTAATGTGTTCCTTCTGCAATAATGGGGCTCTGCACACGGACAAATCAATCTTGCACATCTAGATGCATGTAGATTAAACTGGACTTCAGCAAATGATCAAACGAGCGTAAGTGACTGCGTGTGTACATACGCGTTGTTGCGTTATTTCCACGCACACACATACACCACCACACCACAGCATGTCAATACGAACAACTGGGGTAAAGTTAGATTGACGCACGACCATGTGCACACAATCTGCACTTCGGTAATTTGCATTCATCTAGATGCATCTAAATTTGATGCTTCCATGTGGAGAGTCCTACTGTCTTTTTAATGCGTTATTCTAAAACTTTGTATTTGTATCGTAAAAACTATGTCTTTATTGACATACAAAAATACCATAAAGGCTTTGGATGTTGATGTTAAATAACACTTACATTTTAAACTCAATCTTATAGCTTAGTGCATACAAGACAATCTTGATATTCACACATTTAAACAAAAGTGTTCACAACAATTGAATATAGGAATACTAAACTGACCCAAGTCCATGCTTCCCATCTGAGGCCAAAGAAAGTATATTGTCCTATAATGATGACTATAATTGCCATTAAAAAACCAATACTGGGCATTGATCATTACTTCCTTTTGTAAGCAAGTTCGCGATGAACAACTCTTGAGGCATGCTTGAATACCTAATTTTATTAAAGATGATTTGCATTTCAACCTGTCAAATGAATGAACAAGAAGTCAATTTTGTTTCATACCATCCCTGTATGATATCCATAAAAACAACTATACCATCAACTTCATAAATAGATTTCCTACCAAGATGAGTCATTTTCTAATCAGTTTTAGGACTTTACATCAAAGATCTTTCATTGAATTTACTGACTAGCCTACCTATTATATGTGTATATGGGCAGTTTCCCATAAATTGCTCTCTTTTAAGTGTAGAAAAGTCAACAGTGGGTTTCAATTTTTCAACCAGTTTAAATGTACAGAATAATATAATAGAACTTCAAAATCCCGTAAATCCAAACACATTTGCTTGAACACACCAAGAGCATTATGCTCGATCCTGGAGTATTGCTTACCAGTTCTAACCAATAAATACGTTATATGGTCAATACTACGAGATATTTGTTTCTGCTCAAAGCTCAAGTCTCTTGCGTGAGGATGTGCAACAATATACAGAAGTTGCGAATTATTATATTTTGATTTTTATATAACTATTTAAAGAAAATACAATCTGTATATTATTGTATTTTTTAAAAACAAACAAAAATTATCAAAAAAGATAAGACCAAGTTAAGTTAAAATACTTCATACACAAAATCGGACATAAAGTTTGGCCCAGGCATATAAATTAGTGACACCAACCACCATACTGTAATGATATGCGGAAGAAAAATTCGAATTATGTATTCAGAATCCCACAAAATGCGAGTGGAAATTGTACAAAAATAATGCACAGCATGCTGAAGTTGAAAGTTGTCCTTAGCTGACTCTCATCAACGTCAATACCTATCCTTGCTCTACATGCACATACTGGTAAGTGTACAAATAAATTATAGATTATAGATAATTGAGATATGCAGAGTCCAATCGGATAATATTTACCGAATGCATATAAATTAGCGACTGACCAGTTACATTGGCAGTTATTTAAGTATGTACTTTACATGTGTATGCAGGCAAGCAGACATAGATATTGTAGAAAAAAAGCAAATATAACTCTGCAATAGCTGCCCTAAGTTATATTTATTTTATGCCTTGTTACAAGAATGTGAAAAATCCCTGAAAATTTCTGTCTTATGGTTCTTGAAATGGTTCTTCTGACACCATCACCATTTCAAGAACCACTGACCCAAGAATGGAGATTATAAAGTGTGCAATCCAAATTTATGACAAAAGGCAGCTATTGCAGATACGACTTTCTTGCACTCACATAAAGAACTACCACTAAAATTAAGAATGTGACATATGTGACCTGCTCCCACAAAAACCCGGACAAAGTCGCCAGAGCACTTATGGAGTTATGGCTCAATGAACATGCCATAAATCAAAAGAAAACAAAGGAATTTCCAAGGGAAATATTGATTTTTCATGAGCAAATGGTTGAGCAATGTTAACAAATAATACATCATTTCAAAGCTTGTTTTCTGCATTTTTGATATGGGCAAATCAGAAAAATTATTTTTCCCGACTTTGTCCGGTTTCACAACCAAAACGACAGTATAATAGGTTTCTTACTTTGTCATTCATTTGAACTGTTAGCAACTTTGACCAAAACAACAAAGTATTTATCAGCTTGTCAAGCACATATAAAAGACAAGATTGTGAACTTTAGTTTAGACACAATGAAAAATTTACAATAACACTGTCAGAGACACTAAAACTCCAATTAAACAGTTTGATATCTGTTTGATATCTGTCTTCAGTGTTTTGCAACAAGTAGTGCATTTTGGTTTAGTTACAAAATAAGAATATAATACTATTATATTACATGAAATAAATGCATATTTTGTAGGCTTGTAAGTTCCAAATATATCCATAAATTAAGTAAGACAAAGCCAGAAAATGATTTACGACTTTAGCTTTCAACATCTTTGATGACGTCTTGATAACAAGTAGCGATATCCACAACACTAGCGGGAAAAGCAGTGGATATCACCACTTGTGATCAAGACGTCGTCAAAGATGTCGAAAGTCATTTTCTGGCTTTGTCTTACATAATTTATGGATATATTAAGAATATTAATTACAGCATTAACTGACAAATCTTTGTAAAAGCACACGTCAACAAATTGAAATATCAAAGACATTTAAAGTAAGTCCTTAAGGATACCATTGTTGCCCACAACAATCACTGAAGACACATTTTAACGGAATATGAAGGAAGCTCTGGCAAAATGAGAGGAAAGTCACAAATTTCAAAATTGAGTTTATGACATATTTTAATTCTCTATAATCTCAGCTTGTGAATGATATATAATATGTCACACCTTCTTTCTCCATCTTTCATTTTGAGATTGAAATCCAAAGCAGTCCACTGAATATATTGCAATAGAAATTAGCTGCAAATCAATTTCAAAGATACTGATTTCTACAGTGTATAATAGCAAAATGCAATCAATTAACCGTGAGTAATTGCACTTCCCAGCAAAGTTGACGTTCAAAACTTTAGGTATAGGTAAACACTTATGCACAAAGGCATTTTAAGTCAAAATGATAGTCTGCAGTCTTTTGCAAAAAGAAGTGCATTGTGCACAGTATGCATGGTATAATGTGCGTTGCTATCTACATCTGATAGCACAGTATGCATGATACTGTGTGTTGCTATCTAATTTGCAATAGCTTTTCACCCTATTCTAACTGTAGATGCCATTTATTCAAAATGTAGATTTGCGACTTTCCTCTCAATTTGCCAGAGCAATCCACGTAAGTGTTATGTTCGGTATCAAACAAATGCAACATACACTCACTGTATCTTGATGACCTTTGCTCAGGACTTAAATTGGACAAAAGTGTATGTGAATATAGAAAGGAGGGCGTTGTTATTTGCCTCCAAAGAAGTATATACAATAGTTGTAAGATCAAATAAACTAGTTTGCATCCAACCTATTCTCATATGTGCCCCAATTATCGAAAGGTACCTAAGGTTGGCATAGTAAATTACGAGATACGGGCCATTGAAGCTGAGCATAGTCAAAAATCATGTCCAAGGTAAAATTTCTAATTTCAACAGAAACGTTACCTTTGAAGTGTATTATATAATATTAATCAGTTTCCAACATCCAAAGACAAATGTTTTAAAAACCGAGATAAAAATCCTTCTCCATTCAAGTTTTACAATACAGAAACTTAAAACTTGAATTTCTCAGAACTATAGTTTTCTGAATCAGCCTGATGCCTTTTACCAATTTGGATGTAACTTTGCAATCGAATATCCATAACTAAAAGCAAGGTGTAATTTTAAAGCTTTAGATATAATCTTTCAGATGGGACCAAAAAATTCAATTTTCATTTTGGGACCCTTAAGGTACCTTTTGATATGACGGGTCACATATGTACTTAACTGTGCAAATATGGCAAGACTGAACAACCATGTCCCATTTGAACTTATCACAATCATATGTGCAGGTAATTATAGTACGTCTGTACCACATTTATGAAACAGATGTCTCATTTCTACTTTGACCAGACCACAAATAGACATACTGGCAAACCAAAGCACATGTGATCAGACTGAACTCTTTCCAAGTTGGTTGTAACAGTGCAGCTGAGAAGTTTGGTAGCAATTTGATTTTACCCAGAATGGATACAAATTGTCAACATTGCAAATAAGTGCAACATGATAAGAATCTCAAATGTATTTTATCGCAGCAGACTCCATGGAATAAATTACCCTGAAGAGCACAAGCACTAGGCTACGTTTCTTACAGAATAGCCTAATTCAATTCAGCAATGCACCAATATGTCAACACCATCAATACTGTTCAGTCATTGGTCACTTCAGTGATGATGACCCATCGCTAATAATAACGGTGCTAGGCAACCTGTGCAAACAGCAAATAAATCAGTCCTGCTGAAGCCACTTCTGATCTCGACCACACCATCAGCATCAGATACAGAGCGAGGACTGGCTATCTCTGGAAGGACATGGACTGTAGCTACATAGAGGAAAGTCCCTGCAGAAAACAGCATGGATATACCTGTTGCGTTGACTGATGATAGGGCTTGCTTACTTGCCTGTAAAATAAAACAATAAGTATTTGTTAGCATCAAGAAATCTTTAGAATACAGATCAAAACAGAGTACAGGGTTGTTTATTTATAGATTTTTAACATTGCAGCCCCATTTGGGTGGAACCCCTATTATAGGTGTTAAATCTACCTGAAAAATAAGCTCTATTTTGCTCATTAACACTTGTTGCCAGACATTCACTATGCATTGCATTTCATGCAATAGGAGTGATCGGCTGATACCCATTTAGACATCAAGTTCTTGTCGATGGTGAACATTGACCACTTGCATAAATACTAGGGCTGTCGTCAACAAAGCTGATGTCAACATAATGTCGACAGAGAGCATATCGTGATGTGTTGACAGAACTTTGTCCTGTGTGGACATAAATCATATGCGAACAAGCATTATGAAAAGTCAAAAAAAGGACTTATAGTAAAGGAATAACCAGAAAGATGTCAAACAAATGATGTCAAACAAATATTGCAAATAACTTAGTTTTCTATCTTATGATAAATGAACTCATGCTTTATACTAAAGCAGACGCCGAGCCATATTTACCCAACAAAATTACATGACTATATATATTGCCTTTCTTTCAGCGGCATGAGGTATCTCAAACTTTACGTGATCACTATGGTGCTAACGCATGATGGGTTATGTTGAAGTACGTGTCGACATTATAATAAATTTATGTTGACATGAAAAAATGGTCTCAACGACAGCCCTAATCTATTATGTACATGTTGATTGTCAAGCATAAGCCTTGTGTGGAGAAAGAATGTATGCACTTGCTGCCAAACGTTCCATTTTTTGCTTATTCAGGACTTAGTTTGAAGAGTGTTTATTTTTAAGATATAATACTATTGGTTCTAACGATATAATAGGTGAAAGAACTATACTCTAATATTTAAATTTGGATAGCCAATTATAGAAAATCACCTATAATGCAAGTAATAAGACAAAAAGAAATAGTCAGCCTAGTGTAATATTATTATTTTCCGTTGCTAGTCGTACAGCATGAGGCATGTATTTGTGGTTTTAGCGCAAAACTGAAATATCATCTGGCAGAAAAAGTTCTCGAATAGCACAAACGGTAAAAGAGTGAAGAGAGCATCTAGTAAGATACGTAACAGTTAAATTGAAGTTGTATTCCAGCAGTTGGGATGTAGGAAAGATTTTTGGCTAAATATATGGCTGCCAGACTGGAAAGGTTTTAAGGAGCCTGGTCCGATTTCTTCAACTTTTTTTCAAAGTTGTTGAGATTTTGGTACCAAAATATTTCTCACATGTTTCTCATACATGTGAAATTTGACGGCTGAAACATGTTTTGTTTAGGAAATATGAGTGAAAATGTGCTTATTATGGTTACCATAATTATATTTACACAACAAAGTATAGGCAGTTCTGCAATACAAAATTGGTCATAAAATCATAATGGTTGGACCAATGAACCCGAAACCTTTTTCATGGTCATCTTTCATATGAAACTGAAAACC
>JXSR01S017173.1:3341-13698 GCA_000969725.1 Ophiothrix spiculata
ACTAATAATTATATACCTTTATGCATATTTCGCTCTAACTTTTTTGCACAGTTTTGTCAAGTCACATTTTGTTACTTATCTCAGCTTTGGTCTACCATTAAAATGACAACCTAAACGCACTTGCTATGGATGTTTAAAAACAAAGTTTCTTTTTGTTTTCATCCGCAAAACACGGGATTCCCGCCAATTATGTGTTTTTTTTCTGGCCCGTTTTCAGGTTTATGCAACCGCGCAACAATTGGGTGATCATTGCCATGATTGCTGTGGACGCTGTGAGTCTATATTATTGCAGTGTGATTCATTGGTAAGAGACCATTATTGAAAACTCATAAAATCTCATTTAATAACTTGGTTTAGATCGATTTGTTTTCATAAGTTTCACAATTTTGCATCCACGTGTTCATACACGTGTCCTATGACCGCTCCCGTGGTTTTCAAATTTGATTGAAGTTTAAGTCTAAAGTAAGATCTACTTTATGAACGTTAATATTTGATTTTCCCTGCTTTGTAAATATCACAGTTTTCCGTCGTTTTGAATGACATTATTAAGGTTTAGGCACGTTATGCAGGCACGTTTTCAAAAATGCACATTGACATGGACAAAATTACCTTTCTTTTGCTTTCTGTTTGACAACAATCAGAGCTTCCGTTCAAAAGTTATGGTCGAAAATGTAGCTTTGAGAACGAAATTTATTGTTTTATTTCTTATGTACTTTATTGTTTTTTCAACATGTTCAAGCTGCGATATTTTAACTTTTTCGGATTTAAAATTCTATACATCTCGAAAAGTAATTTTACTGTTGATCTCTAAGTTTCACAATGATTAGGTACACTTAATGGTCATCGGTACCACTTTTGATGATTTATTAGTGATAAACACTAATTAAAGCTTTCAATTCTCTTGGAACTAAGAAAATACTCATTGGCCCGTATTCACAAAAGTGAAGCAAAGTACGTTTTCACCAATATGTTTCATTGTCTGGTCTATTCAGGAACTTAACACTTGAATAAATTATGATAAAAGCTCCAAGTTTGAGCAAAGTTGTACACGATTTACTTTTTCTTTTGATATGCTAGAGAGATTGGATAAAAAAGCAAATTGAAGTATACTAATTGGGCTATAGAATGAACCACCATGTTGCCAATTGTCAATAGCGCCATGGGAACGTGACTTAAGGGGGTCAGTAGTCAGAAAAAGAAGAAAACAAATCATTTTTTACTTTTCTTTGTTTTTAACAGGTGTGTAGACTTTGTGACAAACACAAATTCTTAATTCAAATCAGTACGGTTTCCGAAGTGGATATTCAACCTATATCATGGCCGTAGACAAAATTTGTAATGCAGTAGAAAACGAATAACAATCACTTTAGTATATTCTGATTAGATCTGTCGAAGACCTTTGACACTATTGACCATGATATTCTACTTCATAAGCTCTGAAGCACACATACTATGAGTTACGGGCAAAGTTTTAGACTGGTTTAAAAGTTATCTAAGTAATAGGAAACAGGTACTGTATGATAGCGACAATGACTTTTTCAATTTTGGTACAAAGGCACATTTAGTAGTAAAATGCCTTTAATGACGTCAAACTTGAAAAATGCTTGGTTTGTGCAGCCGATTTTGATATCATTTTGAAGAAAAGACACAAATGAAAAAATGAATACAAACTTCATGAAAATTAATCAACCGTGTCTAAGAAAGAAAGGCGCAAATCTCGGTTTCCTTTTTTCTTGAGACACCCTGTATATTGCATTGCACTCGAGTTTTACCCTATCTTAATTACAATGTCTTAATTTGTGGAAAAACGTTCCAAAGTTAAAATATCCAAACTTCAAAAATGGGCTGGAAGATCGATCACAACTAGTCACTATAGAAGCCATTTGCTCCTTTATTCACAGAATGTAATATTTCAAATGTTTATGATACTTTTAAACTTAAAATTATTATTTTCATGTATAAGTTTTCTTCAAATCGCTTGTGCCAGCGAGCTTCGATAGCATCTTTTAAAAAAATAGGGAATTACATGAATATTACACTAGACGCGGCAATGACTTTATTCCAACGAGGAATAAAAAGGTTTTCTTAGATCAATCAACCAAATTTCTGGACCTGTTCTTTGGAATTCAATTGATTACAAAATAAAAAAAATAAAAATCAATAAAACACTTTCGACAATTGAACAATTGAAGTGTCACCTCCTACCAACATGATCAAATTTTCATTAGCAAAATTTTGTGACCAAATAAAACACATAGTTTTATTCGAAGAACTACGTCATTTTGTCGTCAGCATAGAATATTCTACATGTTCTAAGCAAAATATTCTATACGGTAGAGGAGTCTGAACCGGGCCTAAGTGGCTTTTGTAGTACTTTATTTGTTTTTGTTTTTGTGTTGCTAATTTATTTTTCTGGGTTGTGATTACATCAGGCCTTCTTGGCCTTTCAATCACATCCCCCATATTGATTTGTGCTTTTCATTCCATTCAAATTAGGCAAACGGTTAAGAAATGACATTCATTTAAAGTGAACCACATACGTGCACAAATCGGCCAAATTGCAATTTTCCTATACTTTTACATGCGCTTAATTTCATGGCCTTTACTTGCATTTCGCGATTTTGCGTCGTTTAACCTTGCGCGCAGTTTTTTAACTACTCCTAGTCATCAGATTTTGATGGAATAAATCTGTTTCATGTCACCAAATCAATATAATAACCAAATTTTAACATAATTCATTAACATTGTTGTTCGTCATGTGTTCGCTAGTAGAAAAAGGTCCTCTAATTCGTTAATTTCATGACCTTTCGCTTTGCATTCAAATATCGTCCTTCGCTTTTTGTATCTTTTAATTATTGTATATATTTTAATTTGTATTTTGTTGTCTAGTTATAAGTGTTTATTATGTCGCTCAAAAATCATAATTTATGTGTTGTGTGCTCGAAAATTGTTAACAAAAATAATAAAAATATTTGTTGGAAAATATGTAATGGTTGTGTGCACAAAAAGTGCACTAAACTCAATCAGAAACAATTGAAATGTAAAACAATTAAAGATTTGGTTTGTGAAAGTTGTGTCAATGAGGAAGAAAGAATCAATGACAGATAATGAAAATGATATGGAAAACTTTTCTAATCATCCTCGTTGCGATATAAATGATGCTGATTTACAAAAATACGATAAAATGATCTTCAACCCTCTGAGTTTTGATAGTAATTCTATAATAAATCCTATAATGACGTCACTGACAATAGTTCTATTCATAATTGTCTCTATCTTACCCCTGAACAATTCTGTTCAAATTCAAATTCAAATACAAATTCGGGAAAAATAAATTTATTGAATGTTAATATCAGAAGTCTTTCGAAAAATTTTGATGCCCTAAAAGAATGTATTAAATTTTTGAATTTACTGCCATTGGTATTTCGGAATCTCATTTAAAAGATAAACCACATGATTTTTACAATATAAACGGATATACTATAGAATACATGAATAGAACTGGTCGTGAAAAGGGTGGGGTGTGCTTACGGTGGAAATACCCACATGATAGTCAACCCAGGGTTAGGCAACCCCGGGTTGACCAACCCTGGGTCAACCCGGGGTTGACCCAGGTATGGGAATGATGACATTGACAACAAATCACACTCAGCTTGTGTCGTATTATCTTTCTCCATATACACCTAAATACATATAAATCCACATAGCTGACTGTCCGCTATTGTATTTTTTGACCTACACTCCTTGCTAAATATTCCACTTAGGTTCCTACAAGTAGAACATACTATTACTAGTACTAGTGAAAAGCAGGTAAATCATAATGTACTCAGTTGTTTTATTCAATGTATACCCTGGGTAATCTTTACTCGCATAATTGACAACCTGGGGATGTCAATGTACTTCATTTGTCAACCCAGGGTAATCATAGTCAGTTGCATTAACAACTTGAGGTTATTAGTGAAGTTAAATTGTCAACCAGCATAATGGGTGATATTTAATGGCAGGTTGTACAGTGTTTAACCTACGTGATCTTCATTCACATAATTGACAATTTGAAGTTGTTATTGAATTTACTGGTCGACCTAGGGTAATCATAGTTGAGAGTATTTCTGGGTTCCCACACAGTCAATATCATATTAGATTAATCATTTCTTTGAACAACATTCATCGCAACACTAAGCCTACCAACCACACAAAGGTATGGGAATGATGACATTGACAACAAATCACACTCAGCTTGTGTCGTATTATCTTTCTCCATAATATACACCTAAATACATATAAATCCACATAGCTGACTGTCCGCTATTGTATTTTTTGACCTACACTCCTTGCTAAATATCAAACGGATGCTGCTGTCCACCCTGGTGATCTTCACTTCCGTACTTACCAACTTGAAGTTGCTAATGAAGTTCATTAGTCAACCCAGGGTAATTATAGTCGGTTAATATATTTTAAGCCTAGATATACTTAATAGTAGTATAATGTTGTAAGTTCTAAGTATGACTTAAATAGTAGTATAATTTAGTATGTTGTACGTATAGAGTCCACGCACTAATTTGAAGATAACCCAGAGTTGGTCAACCCGGGGTTGCCTAACCCTGGGTTGACTATCATGTGGGTATTTCAACCGCTGCTATATATATCTGATCATGAGAAATGTAATTTAAGAAAAGATCTCTGTCATGCTACTTCAAGCTTTGAATCTTGCTTTGTTGAAATTGAAAGTGAGAAGAAGAATATTATTGTTGGAGTTGTATACAGATCCCATACACCAATTGATAACTTTATCCAAGATATTAAACCTGTATATGGAATTCTGAATTCTGAAAATAAGTATTTGTACGTAATGGGAGATTTCAATATTGATTTGCAGAAACAGGTATCCATAGACCTATTCACGATTATTTAGAATTAATATATTCACATGCATTGTTACCCACTATATACAAGCCAACAAGAATAACTGAAACGTCGGCAACATGCATTGATAACATTCTTACCAATAATGAAGACATAACTCAGTCTTCTATAATAGTTACTGATATTACTGATCACATGCCAACCATTTTATCTTCAAATATTGATGTTAATATGCAAAAGCAATGTACTAAACATATCATGTATAAGAGAAAACTTTGCGAAGCTAATATAAATAGATTTAAACAAAAGTTATCAAATGTAAATTGGCATGAGATCTTAAGCAATGATGATGTTAACACAGATTACAATACATTTATTGAGAAGTTCAATTTGCTATATGATGAATGTGTACCAGTAAAGAAATTTACTGTCAATAGGAAAAAAGATCCATTGTCCCCTTGGATTACAAAAGGCCTTCTAAACAGTATAAACAAGAAAAACAGTTTGTACAAACAATATATTAAAAATTCAAGCGAACTAAATTTACATAAATTCAAAACATACAAAAACGAACTTATATGCTTATACGTAAATCAAAACGCATGTACCTGTTTACAAAATTCGAAAAATCTAAAAACGATATGAAAAAGACATGGAAACAAATTAACCGTATTATTGGAAAAGGTCGTAATCAATCACCTCAAACAAATTAATAGATGACACTGGAAAACCAATAACAAATTCTTGTGATATTCCAAATCAATTTAACGATTTTTTCGTAAATGTAGGGCCGAAGCTTGCAGCAGAGATTCGACATTCTTGAAAACATTATTATGATTATCTTGGTGATATGAGGTCTAGTTGAATGTATATGAAACCAATTGTCGAGGCAGATATCCTAAAGATAATAGACAAATTTAATTCAAATAAAAGTGCCGGTCACGATAGTATAGGAAATTACATTATAAAGAAAGTGAGCAATGAAATTGTAAAGCCACTGACAATCATATTTTTAAATATGATTGTCAGTGGCTTTACAATTAAAATATGTCATTATGATCAGGAGATGTTCCAGATGAATTAAAGATCACAAAAGTTATACCAATTCATAAAAAGAACGATACATCTGTATTTTCTAATTATCGTCCAGTGTCACTTTTACCATGCTTTTCTAAAATCCTTGAAAGGCTTGTGTTTAATCGATGTGTAGATTATATTAGTACTCACGAAATCCTTAATGAAAAACAGTTCGGCTTCCGCCCGAAACATTCTACATACATGGCCATTGCTCAACTTGTGGATAAAGTAAATACTGCCATTGAAAAAGATGAAACCTCAATTGGAATATTTTTAGATTTGTCGAAAGCATTCGACACCATAGATCATAAAATACTTCTACATAAACTTGAACATTAAGGATTTCGTGGAGTCGTTCTTGACTGGTTCAAGAATTATCTGAGCAAAAGAGAGCAATTTGTCTTTTACAATGGATGTAATTCGGAGCAAATGGATATTTCATGTGGGGTACCACAAGGTTCTAAGGGCCCCTTACTCTTTAAGAGAAATATTGGTGTCATGAACAAATTAAAGCATTATATCGTATACACATCGTATACTTCATGCGCTTTACTGTACTTTAGTACTATACCTTAATTATTGTATAATTATATGGGGAGACACATGCAAGTCATATCTTGATAAACTTATAAAACTACAAAAGTGGGCCGTTAGAACCGTCTCTAATAGCCATTACAGGCGTCACACTTGTCCAGTATTTGCAAAAAACAACTTTTAACTATCACTGATATGTATGCTTTGGAACAAAGGATGTTTATGTACAGATTTTCTATAGATGAACTACCTATGGCTTTTAGAGATTATTTCATGGAAAGATCAAACATTCACAACTACCAAACATGCCAAACAAGACACTCTGATCATTATAATTTAACAAGACATAAGAAATCTTTCTCAGACCATTGTATAAGAACGAGCGGACCAATCCTTTGGAATTCACTCCAAAAATCATTAAAATGCAAAACAGTAAAACATTTTAGGAACACACTCAAATATAATCTAATACAAAACTATGATCAAAATTGAGCATGTTCAGTGTCTTGTTGTGTTTGTGCTTGGTGTTGTTTTTTCCCTTTCCTGTTTATTGTTTTGTTTAAGTATTGTGTCTAGCTATTGACATGTATTTCTCTTGTGTAGGGGTGGACCATTTTCAGACCTTATTGGTCTCCTGGACGCTCCTCCATATATTGTTGTTTATTTTTCTCGTTTTGATTTTATCTATTTGTTTCTTTTAATATATGTATATATGGAAAAAATAATATATGTATAAATAAAGCGAACCCTCGTGTGGTAAACCCTCACTAAAAGTACCAAAAAATTATTGAAAATGTTGTGTCTGCCAGACTCACCAGGGATACACAGTGTGCAGCGCCCCAAGAAGGAGCATTCGCACAGGGGACCAACGGCTTTACGTGACTTACGAACCACAATTATGTTAAAGTTTCTTGCCCAAAGAAACGAGGAGCTATGGTCCGACCGGCAGTGCCGCCACCAGGGCTCGAACCCACAAACTCAGTGTTACGAGTCCCGTGCTCTAACCGCTCGGCCACGCTCCCCTCTTATGTAGCCTTTAGCCTATACGTTCAATTCGTTGCATGCGGTGGTGTCCGTTTGACACGCGTTAATGTGAGTACGTTCGGGGTCTTTAGCCTAAATAACGTTAATGTGTGATTGAGCCTATAAGGTTCTGTTAAGATCCCGAGAATCATAACGGCTCTTTTTAGAGGTTTTCATAATTTTTAAACAAAGTTTTCTTAAAGTCAACTTCAACTTTGTTTTCTCTTACTTTAATACCAGATTACGTGGATACAGAAAGTAAAATAAGCCTTAACCCTTGTCTTACCGAGACATTTTGTACTGTTTGTTATTGTTATTTACATGATTAAGGGGGTGCCACCTATATTGAATTGAAGTTTAGTTGTTTCATAGGTATAAGGTCTTCTGAAATTGGCCATAAACGTCATAAAGTATATCTAGTCTGAAAATCAAACTTCAAAACTTTGTTTGAAAGTTTTCTAGTATCAGATATCTTCGCGACTTTTTTCCATTTTTTTTCTTTTGAAAGGGGGAATTAGCGTTTCACGTTATATATACGTTTTAGGTCCAAACCCTAAAAAATTGCAACTGAAATTTGCTGAGGTGGCGCCTCCCTATCCTCGGACTTAACTTAGAGTCAACTTATTTTCTGTTTTGATGCAATCGGCGAGGAACCACGGTAAGACAAATTTGTTAATGGCCTACAGCAGAGAGCCTGTACAAAAAATCATCTCTTTGGATCGTGTTCTCGACTGTAAAAAAAGTTATTAAATTCACCCTTTTTTCTAAGAGTGTATGCCATATCGTTAGAAGTATTAAAATACTATCGTTAGAAGTATACGATATGGCATACACTCTTAAAAATAATCAAGATCAGATTTGATTACCATGATTATGCTGATGATCTAACTTTATTTTATAAACTTTAAGGTTAAGGCACTTCTAACAGTTTAATCGCGAGCTATACAGCCAATTAGTAGGAATGTTTGTAAATAAAAATGTTCCTGAAATGCATTTGTTCAGTTGATTATTGATTCCTGTTTGTTATCAACAGAGAGATGCTAACAGTTGCCAATAGTTTGCTTGAATAATAATTATTGTTTGATATAATATTACTTCCTATATCGACAATTAATAAGAAAGCAAACCGAGAAATTGTTCCCTGAGGAATATTTATTCATTTAGTATTGATCATTATTACACAATATCGATGACTCTAGCAGAAAATGTAGTACAAAAGTTCAATGTGCGTTGCAATTTGCATCACGAGTTGCATGGCACTGTTGCTGAAATCAGGTCCAGACTTCCACAACACCAGCTGTTCCGATAAATGGTTACATGTAGATAAATGATAAAAAACTACTTCAGTTGGAGAATTTAAACTTTGCATAGCTATTGATACATACTTTTTGCAAATTTTAACCCTCGCTCAACCCCTTGTGAACTTGAAATTGACAGGCCAATTAAGTTGCTTTATACCATAGTATAGAATAGGGTCTCTACTTTCCATTGATGCTAAAATCATGAAAATCCAATAAGCTGTTACTTAATTATGACGTCACACGAACGTCAGGTCCGATAGTTATGTTGAAATCTGATTCTGAATTAGAGCAAAAAAGGCCTCCTATTCAAAATGCTGCTATTAAAGTTCTAAATATTGGATTTTTGTCAGATTTTTGCTAATAAATAAAGAAAATCATAATCTAAACATGTCTTATAAATTTAAGCATCGTATCATGCAGATGTTTTCAAAGTTTACACGAGTTTGTAGTTTAAACAGTTAAAGAATTAATGTTTCTCGTGAAAAATTTAAAATGCTTATTGCAACTTTCGCGCCACAATTTGATTGACAAGTTCAATATAAACAACTCATTCTGGAATGCATGGAATGCAGGTATCCCTAATTTGCATAGCAGATATACTAGGAGAGGGTTCAATAATTATTTATTGAAAATCGTACCGAATAAATATAACACTACTATACTATTTTTTGAATTTTGAATAAATGCGTTTCTTGTTGATTAGTACGAAAATAATAATGTTGTGATACTAAAATTTTACGAGAATGTAGTGAGGGTTGTAGTATAATTTTTGCAAAAGTTTCGTTTCTCCAACTAATAAATTTTGTGCACACGATCATTTTTCTACATGTAACCATTTTGTGGGACATCTTTTGTACATTCGTACAAAAGAAGACCTTCCCATCATGTCTGGTTTCCAATGGGATTTTTGTACAGGTAGCCAAAAAAGGTATTAGTGATGAAACATTGCTCAATAAGCAGATCTCACCCCACTTGTGTATTTCAGATGTGATTTAATACTAATACCTCTACGGCATCTGCTCTACGGTACGAAAAGTCCCATTTGAAGCAAGGCATGAAGGTCCCGATTTCTTCTTTTCATTCATACGGCGATGCTAAACATTAACCATTATCATGTTTTGAGGTGTCCAAGTGTGGGAAAATATTGGATCCAAAACATGATAATGATAAAATTGGATGATTTACGCCCGATATTTATTGGTCTCGCTATGAGTTTTAAAATATTGGGCTCGACTGCGTCTCGCCCAATATTTTTGCAACTCATAGCTCGACCAATAAATATGGGCTCAATCGATCCAATTTTATACCAAACTTGGGATTTTTAACCGCAAGATTTGAATGGAAATGGTCGAATGAGATTGAACCGATATACCGCCCTGAAAGTTGTGACACCTTACTTGCTGTCCAAAAGGCTTGATGTCGTAGTGTCAATAATAATGAAAATGTTGAACATTGAATCGCCCACTTTTTTTCATCATCTTCAGCATGCTCAGTTGTTGCACTTTTGCATTTAAATGCTACATAACTGTTTCAGATTTGAACAAAAGTTCCCGATGAAA
>JXSR01S017173.1:32894-43243 GCA_000969725.1 Ophiothrix spiculata
TACAAATGCTGATATTTTGGCAATTTCATCTCTCTTGCTCAAAATAAATACTTCGTCAAATGTCTCGGTATTGGACTTATAGTTTAAAAATTCAAACGTTATAAAATTGTACTATGTTTTTAGACTTTCTTTCCTTTACTCTGCGTAAAATTTTCTGAAATTCGGATTTCTTTAAGTGATTTAATTTGATTTTAAAATCTCGTACTCGGCATTATGAATATTCATACCCACCGCCGAGATAGCGATCCTGGTAATTTTCCATGCATAAAAGGTTTCAAACCATTGAACTTTTACGGGAGCTGAAAACTGACTGAATTTCAAATTAATTTCCTCTTGAGTGATCTATACAGTTTTTTTAAGGCGATCAGATGTTACTATGATCCCCCTATAAGATAAATATTCCATTATTGCTGGATTCAGTTTAGATCATCTTGAGTTATCAATTTCCATCATTATTTATTATCTCTTTTGCCACGGATTAATCAACTTGACAATGACATAACTTCTAATCAAGGTTAGGAACATTTTTCTTAGTTCATTCTGTAATGTATTTCTGATGAGTGAGGACCTTTTGGTCCTTACGAAACCAGTACTGTCAAGCACTGTATAACATGAGGATATAGTGCATATACTGTAAATATTATTATTCTGAATTTATTTCAACTTAGATGCTATACCTTTAATTCAGTAATATAGCTTAAATTTGTTTATCTTTGGCTCATTCTTTGTTGTCTTGAATGCGATATAAGGGATATCCTGCTATTCCAAGTATTGCCACTGTACACATTGTTTTGAAAACCCTGATAAAATGATGTCTGGAACCCCTTTCTCTGTTTAGCAACTTTTTTGTAATAGGTTTTCACTGTACTATTTGTATGTAGTTGAAAGTACTTTCAGTGTAAAGATTGATATATATTCTGTTATCCATTACACAAAGACACAAACAAGAACGAAGCCCTTTTAGCTTTAAATGCTCGTTTGGTACTTAATGGCTAATCATCTACCAAACAAATTCTGATAGTCAATAATTTTTGCAAGTGTAAAGCGCAAGAAAATGTTAAAGATACACAATAAAGACAATATTGTAATACTACTACTATTTTTAATGACATTGAAAGCACACTTAATCTTCTAGGTGGGGCTTTTCAATGTTTGTTTTATCTGTAAACATGGTAAATAGACCTATATGAAGGTGAGAGTACTTTGGTTTAAAACATTTTTGGTTATTAACAAAAGTACTATCACCTACATTAATATGTATAAACAAACATCAGAAGTATGTATGTTTTAAAAACATTTTGGTTTAAACTATATTTTGTTCGATAATGGTTATGTCTACTCATAAAACCAGTCAATTCTTATAGAAGCATTATTATTTGTCACTTGCTAGTCAACAGATATACAGAGGAGATATCAAGTGTCTATTTGCAACAACTGAAAGCTGGATAATGTAGTTTTACCAATGTTGCAGTCAACAGACGGATAAGAAAAGAGTCAACCAGAGAGAGAAACAACATTCAGACATTACAAGCGTTAGATTATTCCGGATGATCAAGTATACTTGCAGCTACTTGCAAGTGACAGCATTTCTCTACGTGTGTTACTGTTGGTGGGATAATACCTGTATCGAAATAGCAAACGGATTGCTTCAAATGCAGGTCTACTTTCAAATTTTATTACATTAGTGTTGTTCATTCAAAACAGGCAGCAGCAACCTCGATGATTTTTGTGATGGATCTTTTGTATTAACTTTCATTAGCCCGGTATCATCAGTTGTGCATCAACAGAGAAAACAATTCTTGGTTACTGACTTCATTCTGGATTCTACTAGGCAATATAAACTTCATTAATTTTGTCTTTGAATCCATACATGGAAAAGTTCTATTTAACGAATAATTGTCATAAGATCATTATGATTTTTGGAGAAACAGAAGCACAGTACCTCTGCTAGCTGTAACAGTGTTGACAGTATGTCCCTCACAGAGCTGCTGATCATATTATATATGTCTTCAACAATAAGTGAAGGTTTCAGTGCGCTGACTTAACAACTGTTCTTTTAAATGTGAATTTTTCAGCTCCTAGTAACTACATCTTTTGTTGTGCTTTTGTAAAACGCCGAGGACTAGAGGATTGAGTCTATGATCATTTAAAAAAACTAGCAAATTGTTCTTCACAACAAGAATTGAAATTATTGTTTGCCTAAAATGACAGATTTTTTAAAATGTTTCTGTTGACTAAGCGTTACAGAGCCACTAAGTTATTTGCAATTTGTCAATTAAATTCACATCGAGAATTATAGTATACAATACGATATAAAAGTGGTCAGCATTCAAGGCACCATTACCAGGAAACTTTTTTCTTATAAACCAGACTGTGTAATTAACTACTGCAATAAGTTTTAAAATATTGTGTTGGGGTAATGTTATATATTTTGCTATTTGTAGACGCTGCTAGAATATTATGTTACATATTAATCTTGAGAATTGTATGAATATCTCTAATGGCATTAATGATAAATTTGTTGTGACCGTTACTCGTCATCTGTTTTTACAGAAATCAAGATAAATTTGGTATCTTTTTTTCATATTTAAGATTCTTCATGATTGTGATTACTTTTAAAGCTTAACCCATCGTATAACATTGTCAAATCACAAAAGTCATGGGTAGTAACTGTCCGTTTGTCTTTTTGATTTTGAGAGTGACTGTAATAGTTGTTACCATATCATTTCAATATGACGCATCACTTCTATCAAATGCCAGTCTCATGTTGGTTCCTTTATGGGATACTTCAGCCAACATTTCGGATCCTTGTCTCATCAATGAGCAGGATAATGGATATTCTTTTTTGGGAAATCCATTTCATAATTGTAGTCTGCAAGTAAATGCTCAAAATAATGCTTTTACATCTATTCATATGCCTGGTACTAATAGTTACATTGACTACTCAGTTCTAGTTACTCAAAACAAGGGAAATGATTTACAATGTCTAAATACATACACACTGTTTACAGGACAAGAAACGGGTTGTTGGTTACCTGTTAAGCATAGCGATATAGAAATTACCTTACATGGTAACGTAAGTGTAACGTTAAGAGAAGAATATGAAGGCATGTCACTTAAGTGTCCAGAGCTTGATCCAAAACCATATAATTTTACCAATAAGGCATGTGTAGATGTAAAAAGTTCAGAAAATATTGTTACATGTGTTAACACTGACAACTCAAACGATGCTTTCAATGGGTTTTGTAAAATCTATCTATACATTGGCTGTTATGCAATTTTTGATGACCAAGAAATATATTGTGCTGGTGATGATATGCCACAAGATCGTTCTTGGGTTATTCTTTACCCGCCGGGCACATTCAATTTGAGTTTGTTTAACAATTTCATTACTGAAATTAAAGAGAAATCATTTTTGCATCTCCCAAAATTGCAGAAATTAAATCTTCAATATAATCAAATAACAGAGTTACCGTATTCTGTTTTTCAAGGTTTACATCAACTTATGCACTTAAATTTAGCTAACAATCGTCTCATTTCACTACCAGTTGGGTTATTTCATGGTATGATATCTCTCAAAGAATTATGGTTGCATGAGAATCAGTTGGTTACGCTGGAACCTGACATATTTCAGGGTCTACCACACCTTCAAATTATGCATCTCGATTGCAATTATTTATACCAATTACCATGTGGTGTTTTTAATGGGTTGGTTCATCTTCGTCAATTAACACTGGCTTATAACAAATTAGTGTTCCTTCATTCGTGTACATTTCATGGACTTGCAAAGCTAAGGATCTTAAATTTATGGCATAATAATGTAAGTCAATTGGCCAGTGCATTTTTTCGTGAAAGTGCTCTTCTAGAAACGCTTGAACTGATGAATAATACGCTCAGTGAACTGCCACAAGATCTTTTTCAAGGACTCAGTCATTTGAAAAAATTAAACATTAGCGACAACAAACTGAAATCATTAAATCCATTTGTATTCAAAGGTCTCGGTAAACTTACAATACTCGATATAGGTCACATTCAGCTCAAACAATTACCAGTTAACTTGTTTCAAGGGCTTTTTAAGTTGACCACTCTTTATCTTCATAAGAACCAGCTCAATGAATTACCTGCAGGTATATTTCGCAATATGAGCCACATAACCGTACTCAGAGTTTCTTACAATAACTTGGAATTTCTTGATCCATTTTTATTCCAAGATTTGGCAAGTCTTATTACCCTTGTTTTAAATAACAACAATCTTACCATGTTACCAGAGCGAATATTTCAAGGTTTAATCCATCTACAGAACTTGTTTATGGGCTGTAACAATTTGGAAATATTACCAAGAAAATTGTTCTTGGACACAAACTTGACCATGGTTCAGATCATGAAGAATATGCTCACTGAACTGCCAGATGGTCTTTTTAATGGGCCAAAATATCTAAAGAGAGTGTACATACATGACAATTATTTGTTGACAGAGCTACCTGATGTTTCATTCCCAGAATCAGTCAATCATATTGGTATTTTCAATTGTAAAATAAGTAAGATATCAAGTCGAGTATTTCAAAATCTATTCAATCTCGAGAACTTGCAATTGAAGAGCAATTTATTGACTTCTTTTCCACATAATACCTTCTATGGATTAGTTAGGTTGAAAAATCTTGCATTAAACTACAATGAATTGGAAAAACTTGATCCAAGGTCATTTAAAGATTTAATGAATGTCCAATCATTAAGTTTAAATGACAATAACTTTGGCTCTTTACACAAGGCTATTTTGAGCAATGTAACCTCTTTGAAGGAAGTTCATCTCAGCACCACCAAATTGGTTTCATTAGATAGAGATTTCTTCAAACATAACTTATTTCTTGAGCATGTGGAATTGAATAATAATTATCTAGATCAAATTCCCGATTTTGAAGGACTGAATCACTTGATTTATGTAGATTTGACAGCCAATGCATTAACAGAAATAAATCCCAAATCATTTTTAGGTATGGCAGTAAATGTTTATGTATCTGTGAGTCAGCATGAAATTTGCAACTGTTATGCTCCCGCTGACATAAGATGTGTTGCAACTGGTGAAAGATCGCCTTACCTCACATGCCACAGATTGTTGTCAGATAGAATTCTGGTGATTCTTATTTGGTTTATTGGTATCAATGCACTCTGTGGAAATATCTTTGTCATAGCATGGAGACAAAGATCCCCACAGACTAACAAAGTCCAAGATTCTCTGCTTACTAATTTGGCTTTATCTGACCTCTTAATGGGTATTTATATGTTGGTTTTGGCATCTGCAGATGTTTACTTTGGGGTGTCTTTTCCTCTGCGGTCAGAAGGCTGGAGATCTGGCATTATTTGTAGATTTATTGGAGCTTTGTCGATAATTTCAAGCGAGGCATCGGTTTTCTTTATCTCCCTCATAAGCATCGATAGATTCATATGTATCAGGTTCCCTTTTTCAATTAAGAAGTTGACAAAGGGATCTGTTAAAATTTCAATCATTATAACATGGATTCTATCTGTGGTGTTGGGTGCAATTCCCTCCGGTTTGTCTGGTTTTAATTTTAAGTTCTACGAAAACTCTCATGTTTGTATTGGATTACCATTATCTATAGTTGAAAGATTTCAAACTAAAGAGATTGTGAATGAGATATTTGATGAAAGAGGAGGATCGTTTGATAAAGTAATCTATAACACAACATCATTAGGTTTTTCTCAAGGTTTGTATTACTCTTCGGCATTATTTCTTAGTTTGAATTTCATATGTTATATTGTTATTCTTGCTTGCTACATTGAAATAGTACGGTCAGTTTTCAAGTCATCCAGAAAAGCTAAATTGAATAGGGAAATGAAGAAACAAATACACATGACGGCCAAAGTTGCTGCTATTGTGGCCACTGACTTTTGTTGCTGGTTTCCAATTATCATAATGGGTATTTGTGTCCAGGCTAGAATTTTGTCTTTACCTCCATCGGTATATGCTTGGTCAGTAACATTTGTGTTACCAATTAATTCTGCAATTAATCCATACTTGTACACAATATCTGCAATAATAAGTGACAAGAATAAGGACAATGCAAAGCCTCGGAAGGAGCTCCAGACAAAGACATCCCAAGGAACTTCTGCCTTACAGTCAGACATTGCAACTGTATCCAACAGTCATATTTGAATAAACACGATATCATTCATATAAAGTTTATATCAGTTCGGAAAAAGCTCGTAATTAAAGCACTCTAAATACGGTACGTGAAATTGAATTTAAAGTTAGAGCACCATATTAATGAATTACGAGCTTTTCCGAACTGATATAGATGTATACACACGCACATAATTAAAAAAAAACATTGGCTAACTTATAAAGTGTAAGCCTATATGATGTATATGTATACTAGAGACCATTATCTTGATATGAAATTGGTTTTTGTTTTATCATGATACAAGGATACAAGTTTTGATCGTCTATCAATCCTAATAGTTCGCATCATGTCGGTTTTACTTTAAGATATTTGCAAACATCACTATAGGGATTAAAATCACACGCTTGCATATCAGTAAGGAATATGTTTTCTTTAGACATTTGCATTATAAGAATTAGAATAACATTTTTGCAGATCAATAAGGTATGCTTTCTTTTAATAGAAAACATGAACTGTTATTTGTCATATTTTCGCTTAGTTTTTAAAAAAATATTTGCAAACATCATTATAGGTATTAAAATCACACGCTTGCATATCAGTAAGGAATATGTTTTCTTTAGACATTTGTATTATAAGGATTAAAATAACATGTTTGCAGATCAATATGTTTTCTTTTAATAGAAAACATGAACTGTTATTTATCATATTTTCGCTTAGTTTTGAAACTTTGTAGGCGTTGTAAAGAAAGCATAACTATTGTGAATCAGTGGGTAAATCAAGTTCGCCATTTTATAGCTCATTGGTAACAGGCGTCGCAATTTTAGAATTGTTGAAAAATAAGATCATTATAAATAATTGGTTATGCATTGGTCATGCATACAAATAAATCATTAGTAGGGCATTTCTGAGACTTTGCTTAGGCTATCTGTAGTGCAAAACACATTTTTTGAGTCCGAATAGATGAATTTTTTATGGAACAAACTTATTCATGGTATTTCAAAACAGTTTCAAGCAATATCAAAATAATAGATTGTGTCAAATGGCTTTTGCCTGAATAGATCTCATAGTTACACTTACATTTTTCTATAATACTATACATTGTATTGAGCTAGAGCTGTGGAAACAACTCGTACGGGTGAACATTTTGCGAACTTGATTTTACTACTGATTTACAGCATTTATGTTTTCATGAGCAGTTTGAACAATTTCAAACGGTTTTCGTTTCCTCGGGCTCATTAAGGACCTCATTTCAACAAACATAAAATCCTGAATATATTTTAATTATATAGTTAATGTTAAACAAATATTCAAAACCTATCATGAATTATTGAAACTGATTTCATTTACTAACACCCAGTCAAAATTACAATGGGAAAAATAACGTTTTTTAACTGTTATTCAGTAAAAACAATTGCGCTTATTTTGTGGAAACGCAAGTTAAAATGTATATAATATAACTTGCAAATTGTTATCGATACACTATTTATTAGGCTACAATAAATTTATTATATTCTCTAAATGGGTTATAAGTCTTTATTATACAGGATGTCCACGAATGATTAGTACCTGGTTTGTCGATGTTTTACTGACTTTTACTGACTCATACAAATATAATTTGTCAATCTTTTTTACCAGCAATTTATATTCAAGTTTCTAAACAAATTTGTAATTTTAAAGTCATAGAGATTTTACCACGACTGGTAAGTTATTATTTGCGCTTAAATATGGACAGGTGTTTTTATTCAATTCCCTTATGTGATTGTTGAAACTCCCTCTTGGGACTTTCTTTCGGAATTCTTTATGAATTTTGTATATGAGGACCTCTTCTATTCACTGATTCCAAAATAAGTACCATCGAATACGGAATGACGTCATATTGATGTCACAAAGTCATTGCACTTTCGCAGACTTTGATGAAATAGGGAAACATACATAATTTAAACCGTAATCAATTTTTGTTATGAAATCCTAGAAACATACTATTTTGTCAGATTTTAGGTAAATATGCAAAGCGCAAATCATGTACAATTTATATCTGCATAGCAAGTATGAAGCTTGTACCTTGTCAATTTTTTGAAAACAGAATAAGAAAGAAAAGGGTATTATCAGCCCCCCCCCCCCTATCAATGCCGTTGACGAGAATTCACACCAATACGATTCTCCTAAATTTTTTCATCAAACAATGCGTAAAAGATGTAGAAATGATAACATGTCAGCGTTTTTTATTTGGCATTAGTTTTGATTCAATATTCAAGTTATTGGTAAGTGTTATTTTGAGATATGTTTATATCTGCATTAGATACTTACTTACCTGCGCAATTCAAAAGACGCGGAACATCGGTTTTCGATGAACGAAGCGTACAAGTTTGATGAAACTTAATGGAAAATGTAGAACACATGATGTACACAATTGTATAATACCTGCTCTCATCAAGAATTATGTTGCTGCATGTAGTATATTTTATCGAATTTAATTTTTTTGAAACCCGGTGTAGTAGGAATAAGTGTCCACCGTTCTTATTGTCCGGGTTGTACAATAAAGTCTCTAACATGTACAACTCTCACGCAACATTAGTTTCATGCTTTATTCCGTTATCATGGTTATGGTCTATCATGGAAGGCGGACTTACATAATTTCCACGGGGTTAAGATTCCTTTTACATCGTCGTGGATACCCTGTATTTTCAATGTAACATGTATAGGCCTAATGTATTTCAATCCTCCTTCATAATGTTTTATTGTATAGCATCTTAATAAGATGAGTTTATTCTGTAATTTTGAATTTGTGGAAGAAATAAATTGTCTAATGTATGTACTTATAATGTCTCTTGTTGTAATTTATGCGAGATCCAGTTGATAATACTTATTACTGTATTTCCTCCGGGAAAATCTTATTATCTTTATTCCTTCACTGTTAAAAAAAAAATGAACAAACGCGCTGTATCAATAGATCATCGTTCAACCTTGTTTAAAAATTAAACAACTTGTTAAGAAAATAAACAACTTGTTTACAAATTTAAACATATTCAGTTGTTGAATTTTAAAAAAATATTGTATAGCCTACAATATTTTTAAACAAGGTTGAGCGATGATCTATTGAAACAGTGGTTGTTTAAAAAACTTTATTTTAAACAACATTGATTAAGAGAAGACGCTTTAATTACAAATTTAATAACGAACTGAACAATGTTGTTTAAAACTTTAAATAAACAACAACAATTGAAACAACGTGTTTTTTTTAAACAGCAACATTTCAAACAGTGTTTTAACAGTGTCTATAATATCAATTTTATCTAATTATGTTGTTATTTCGTAATATAATTGGAATACACCAGTATTGATATTGTAAGAACATGTTGTTGACCTTAGGATTGCGAATGATTTTATAAAATTTGTCTACAGAATTCATTAATTTGTAACTATACACTGTAAAATGTCACCGTTTGTTTACGGTGCTTTCCTTGTAAACTTTACTGTAATATACCGTAAATTAAATAGATATTTCACTGAATATTCCATTTTCCAAATTTTAATAGGAAATAACCGTATTTGTCCTGACAGATTGTGTTTAAACTCTGTTTCCTATAAATATTTACGGCAATAACTGTCGTCACATTTGCATATATACGGTCTCAGATAGGGTATTATTCAACAGGTATGGTACCCGGGTACCCACTCAGCAGATATGGTAGATTTATGAGATAGGGTATCATTTCACTCATTTTGCCAATTTTTGGTCGACACATATCTCTCTAAATGTAAAAAGAGTGAAAAAAGGAGTGAATGCCAATTCACTCGAAAAAGAGTGAAAACCACTCAAAAACAGCTGTTATCCACTCGAAAAAGAGAGAAATGAGAAAAAAAGTGAGAACTTTCACTCGAAAAAGAGTGAAAAAAGAGTGAAAGTGAACACGAGTGAACACCACTCGAAAATGTATTGTCCTCCGTTTAACTCTTTAAAGAGTGGACATTCACTCGCTGAGAGTGAACTTCACTCCTTTTCGAGTGAATAATTAGTAGAACGAGTAAAAACTGGTGGATAGCAGCTGTTTTTGAGTGGTTTTCACTCATTTTTTTCACTCTTTTTACATTTAGAGAGTAGGGTCATTTTCAGAACCTGCGGCACTCGGGTGGTTACCCGGAAACAAATATCAGTTCTCTCTCCCCCTTTTCCAAAAAAATTAACATCCCCCCCCCCCCCCCCCCCCC
>JXSR01S017174.1:0-12312 GCA_000969725.1 Ophiothrix spiculata
CAATACACGCGCGGTCAATTTTGATGCTTCCAATTCAAGAGGCCTGTAGGGGCCGAGTGCATTGGACAGCAAATCAAAATTTTCCACAAATTCTCCCTCAGACACTCATGCTTTTATGATCAGCTAGTATTATGTTCATGAGTGGGTGAACTAATCATGACTAAATATTCATATGTGAACACAGCTTTAAACTCTTGTCTTACCTGATCCTCTGCTTCAATATCTGACAATCTGTCTCCATTTGTGAAATGAGTCTTTGGTGGTTCCAGGATGGTCACACTACGTCTTGGCTTCCCATTGGCACTATAAGATACTCTTCGTTTGACACCATGGTTGATTCCAGTTCTTCGCTGTTTTTTGGTGTCACCATTTTCTGGCACCTCATCTGATTTATCATCAGATAATTCTTGAATTGTAGACACTTCTTCAACATGGACATGATTGTTGACTATTCTTTCTCTGTCTAATGTTACTGATGGTGATGTCCGAGATCTTATGGGTTGTTTTCTTCTTCGTCTTTTGGTGGCAAATTCACTGAATAACAGTGGTGGTTGAATATTGGATATGGAATTTCTCTTTTGAGGAAAGCCCTGTCAAAGGAATAGAAAATTACCAAAAAAATCATGTATTAAACTTATTTATTAACCTGAAATTGATTGCCTGTGTCTGATATATAACGAATGTAACTTTCATTTTAACACCTGATTAGTGATGTAGACCAGTTGGTATTGTGGTAAGAAACACGTTTATGAGCAAAACATGAGGTGCACTATATCGAGATTTTAAAGTATGCCATTCTTGTACAACCAACACCTCTGAACCTGATCATCTGCGTAGCCATGATCAGCTTTTTATGGTTAACCCCGGGTCGCGGAATGGCCCCTAATTTGTAAAAATACTAGGCTGATATTGCAGGTTTTGTCATCAAACCTAGGATGCATCTACTCCATCTGCACATCCCTGGCTACGTGCATGCGGATGGAAAAATTGCCTACCTTCTTGATATCTTTGAGTAGCACATCAACAATGTTGCCTTCTTGTTCAGGTAACTGTGCTGCCCTTTGCTCTGCTTGTTTTTTCTTCATCAGTTTTATTTCTTCTTGTTGCTTCTTTCTCACTTCTTCTTTCTTCTCTTGTTCACGACGCCGTATATTTTCCTATAATTCAAAAAATTGACAGAAGATACAAATAACATCACAGTGAATTTAACCATTTTCAATTATGAATCTGAGGCATATCAAGCTAGTTTTGACTTGGGTCCTGTTTTGGCGTGGGTTTGATCCAGGGTGAACAGTGGTATAAAAATAGAGTTACATGTAAAAAATCAGGTTTGCATGCAATAGAAATGTCAGGATCTAAATCTTGATTGCATGATTAATTTTATATCGAGATTTTATGAGATGACATTTTTGACATGTATTAAGGTTTATTTTTTTCATTGAAAGATCACACATCATCTGTTAACTTGTGTGTTATTTTCAAGCAAGATAAATCTGGGTGGTTGACTCTCCTTGTTCTTGATATGACTCACCAAGGAGCATTCACACGAGGGACCAACAGCTTAACATGACTTCTAAACCAGGGAGCAATTAACCCAATTGTCGTAAAAAGGTAAGAATTTTACAATTTTTAGTAAATTCATCATAATCTGTTATTTGATGGTGTGTTAACACTATAATATTGTCTTTTTAGTAAAATTAAGCCAAATAAGCTACTAAAATTAGTTTGAGTGGGGAAACAAGATGGCGGCTGGTTTTTCGGTGGTATGCAAATTTTTACAATGAATAAGCATATTTATGATAATTTTCCTAAAACGTTGGCGTCACACGTCTGGCTTATTCATACAGTTCTTTGGCTATACGCCGGGGAAGTAGTGACGTCATAATTTATGTTAATCACCCAACACGTGCATTTTGGACCCAAACAAACGGTGTGACCATTTTTGTCACACGTTAAGTGTATGGGGGAAAAAGTCCGACTCCGATTTTATACCAAAGCTTTCGTCTAAAACAAAAATAAGGGAAAACATGCCTACCTGTTATGCTGAAGGTTGTGAAGGGGACTCCTGCCATTATTTTTGTCTTCCAACCGAGAAAAATCAGTCTGAATTGTATGTTTACGTGTGCCTATTGTGTTAATACGTATGATTAGTGGACATGATTATTTGTTTGGGTCCAAAATGCATGTGTTGGGTGATTTACATAAATTATGACATCACTACATCCCCAGCGCATATCAAGTGAATGTGAAAGAATAAGCATTGGCATTGTCCCACTTTTGTTCTATAAAAGCTGATAAGCCAGATATTCTTCAATTGATTTAAAACCTTGTTGGGAAGATAAAATACAATACACTGAATGTTAACTGGAATTGAAACAAACCCAACAAAGATTCCAAAATATGTCCATAAACAGTTTTCTCTTCAAGTTGAAACAAATGCCCTAAAAGTCATACCAAGGAGGATGAATATAGGTGACACTTCTTTAAAACCGTGGCTCCAATTATTTTTTGAATTCCTGCGTTCCAGATTTTAAAGAGGGCAGTATGATATTGAAATTTGCGGTGGTTGCCGATGCTCTTTTTTTCTAAATTTATTTTTCAAGATTATTTTTATTTCATAAATATAAAGACATCAATTTAATTTAAAAAATTCCTTTGCAAACATCACGGCCTTGCGATATGACAACAGCGCAACCGATTGAGCCACTGAGGCAGATGGTATTCAAGGTTTGAATAATTACCTTTATACGTACAAAATGCAGCGACAGTCTTTGATCAACCTTAAAAGTATACATTTCAATAATAAAAATGGGAAAAGTTGTATGAAGGTGAGATGCAGACCTATTTATAATTTTTCAGTCACTTGCTTTGGTGTTATATACAGAATTTCGTGAATTTCACATTTAGAAAAAGACCTACCGCTATGTTTACATTGGCTAAGAATTGATTTTGCGCACCGTTAAATATTCGGTAATACAATGTACTGCCATCACCAATATCTGGAAAATTTTTGATCATTGAACCGTGGCTCCAATTTGGAGCCACTGATCACGTGATCAGCAAAGAAACGGTAACCAGCGACCGTTGCCAAATAGTAATCAAATGAGCTATGAAGTATATGGGGATAAAGCGTCATGGGCCTGGTCATACCTTATATGCCTGCTTGACTTGGTCAGCAAATGTCTTGAAAATACAGAGATATTCTTGCAGATTAAATGTTGCCACATCCTCCAGGAAGTACTCTGCCACATCTTTAGACAAGCCTTCTATCTTCTTCAGACCACACTGGAGCTTCTCCACTTCTGCTGTAGCATCCTGGATAGGATTAAATATTGGATATTGATTAGTGAATTTACTATACCTCATAAATATTTATTAGGGAACCACAGAATACAATTGGTCAGTTACACCTGATGCGTATGGCAGTATTTTGCCTACTTCCCCCTAGTGCGCATAACGCCCACACAGGGAAAAAATTGAAAAAAATATTGCATCCCCCGTAACCATATCACTTATCAGTTGAAAATTCATACAAGTGACCAAAGAAGAAAGGACATTTTGGGGTGATTTTTTGATGTGTTAACACCATATTCAGTGAAATATTTGTGAGGCATAGTAAAACAAATACAACATGGTTTATTTTGAGAAGTATTGAAAATCCCTGATCCCTCTGTGTTGGATGCGTGTGAATATTCAATTGGGGTGCCAACCTGTACTCAAGTGGTGATTGGAAAAGGGATATAAAAAAGTTTTATTGAATAATGCTTTAATATACACATGTACGCAGAGTGCTGTACAACTGTCTTCTGCAAAGTCTTGCTGAGTTGAGTCACTTACCTTGAGAAAGTCTTGTAGTTGTTCCTTGACATCACCTGCAGCATTGGCTAGCTGGGATTCTGTCTTCTGCAAAGTCTTGCTTAGTTGAGTCACTTCTGACTTCAGCTGATCCAAGGATATTCTACAATGGAAGAAAAACAAGTAATCATATTTAGAATGACATTTTGCAAACTTGAAGTTCATTCTATTGGATGAATCAAACATGCACATTGCATATATTTTTTTCAGACTTCAAATTGAAATGTTTTTTTTATTATTACCAAGCATAGACAAATAGATCTTCTGAATACATCTTCTGAACACATCTATACTAATAAAAAACGAGATCTGTCTATCTGTCCGGCTATACGTTTCATTATGCATTGACGTCTCGAGTTGAAATTTTATACAGTGAATGGGGCCATGGTTCTACGATTTATTAGTACTAAAATAACAACAATGACACTTTTAGTTTTCATGGAAATAGTAAAGAAATTGGTAGTTGCTAAGGACTTTGAGGAACGTTGCTAGGGCTTTGGTCAGTGGCGTTACTAAGTTAGCGTGTTTGACAACAAAACAAAACAGGCAGTATCTATACATACCATGTATGTTGAAAAATACCTTTCTTGTGGTTGCTATGGTAACCAAATTAGACTGCTAAAACTGGGCACATATGTAACTACTATGCACTGGCCTACCTTGTTGCAGCTTGTAAACTCTTCATCTCATCTGGAAAGTTCAACAATTTCTTGTCCTTCTCCTCTGCTAGCTCCACAATGTAGTGCATCAGATTCATGCGAGGTTTGTTAGCTTTTGTGTCTGGGAGTTTGACCAGAGATGAGATCTTGAAGCCCGCTGCATTGCCGGCAAAGCCACCCTACATGAAAACAGAACATCCATATAATTACTGTTTTAGGGTTTATAGTGTTGTGAATTTGACCGTAGATTAGATTAGATATCAACTCCTTTGTCCTGATTAGGGGCTGCTTTAAAACCCAACCGGCAGCTGACCGCCGGTTCCGGGCGGTCACTATCGTTCAGAACAATAGCAACTGGCCTGATCCGGGGGGAGGGGGTTCAACCACTGGTAAAGTTTTGAAGTGCTACCTTATCATAGTAGAAACAAATGCCAACTCCAAGTGCAAGTCTATGGAGAAAATACTGGCTCTTGGTATTTTTGCTTAATTTTTGCAAATCTTTGAAATATTACGATGCCGTAATCATGTGACGTGTGCGGTATTCAAACCACAACAAGATGGTACACAACTCATCATTTCACAGTTTTTCCTTTTTGCTAAAAAGAAGGAAACTTAAGATACCTGGGTAAAGTGTTGATTGCTTTCACCGCAGAAAAAGACAATGCTAGTTATTTGTGAGGGCTCACCCCGAAAGGGGGGACTTTGCAGATGATATCAATTTTGATTCTATCATTTCATCTGTTAAGAGCATTTTCTAAACTTTAAAATGACACCTTACTTGTTGAAATTGATCCAAGGCAATCAAATTTTAGAACAGAAAATCTGCTGGAAATTCTTATTATTTACTTAATTTTTTGCTGCCTATTTTCACCAGTTTCTCAAAAAGTATTCTGTTGCAAAGTCCCCCTTTTCGGGGTGAGTCATCATATTTTTAGATCATGGTGACACATATGACGTAGGTCAGCTTGTGGCTATAGGGGCTCACTTACTGAGTTCATGAAGTTTCCAGTCAGCAAAATAAGTGTTAAAAACTCAAGAAGAGACTCACTTGTCAGAATATCTGCAAAGAAAATCAAATACTGGTAAGTACTCTTGATACACAGAAGAGCATATGTACAATTTAGTTTGGAATTGGCAAATTTCTCACTTCATTGAACTGCCATTGTTTCTTCTGAGATAGAGCAGTGATTTTACCTTTACAGGCTTCTTGTAAGCATGTTATAGATGGCTTCAGCTCTTCCAGAGATATCTTAAATTCTTCTTTCAACAACATTCCTTCCACTCTCAGTTGGTAGCTTTATAGATAAAAGAACAAAATATTTATTAATACAATTTTATGTATGTTTGAACGATAATAATTTACTATGTGGAATCAATCAAGCTATATTGGGAAAACTTAAGGCTTTGAACCATATAACAAGTTGTAATCGGTCAAGTTAGCTCAAGCTATAAGGCACTTGCTGGCAGTGTAGAAGTCCCAAGTTCGAACCCCGCTGATGCGAAAGGTTAAGTGTGCTTGAAATTACCTTGGACAAGAAACTAATTGCTAATTATTTTGTGGAAACTAGTATGAAACTCAGGGAGCTGACCCAGGCAGCAATGGTATACATATATGTATGTGCTTATCAAGATTCAGCACCCATAAAGGTTACCGCAGAACCTGAAATGATCGATGCTTGGTGTGGAATGGAGGTTACTCGGGCCACAGGAGTCAGCGAAAAAATGAATGCCTGTGATAAATTCTATTTGAAAGGTCTTCACAGAAAATACTAGTTTTCTCAAGATAAGCTTGATTGATTTTAGACAGACTTCTACCAATGAAAGCTGAAACCTTACCAATTGTTGTAGGAAATAGGTTTTCTTTTTCATTGATTGAATTTATGATCCAAAACAAAAACAAAAGTGATGCATTTTAAATGGGTCACACTGCATGTAACTTAAATACAGCCTGGTTCTGGTAGTTCACCAATAATGAGATCAATTTTCCTGGATAAAGACAATGGATTAAGAGTATACATATATACTTACTTTGGTAAATCTGAAAGTAGTAGATAGAATTTCTCTGCTGTTGCAAGCTTCTCTTTATCACCATCAAATTCTCTTATCATATCAATCTGAAAGACAAAGTATTTACCACATTTTTTATCTAATTATAGAACCATCTAATCATAGTCGTCGTCGTCGTCCTATGAGTCATGACTGACCCGTTGTGACCCTTTTGATGATGTCGTTCCAACTGTGCCGATCTTGAGCATAACGGTAGGCTGCATAATTTGACAGATAGGCCAGTATATTCTCTAATGCCATCTATCCAGCGGGTTTTCTGCCTGCCTCTTCTGCGATGTTCTTCCATCATTCCTTGAACAATTATTTTCTCTAGACAGTCGCCTTCCCTTCTTGAGATATGCCCAAAATATTGAAGTTTGTTGCGAATTATTTTCTGACATAATGGGGTGTATTCTCCTACTTGGCATCTGACAAATTCATTTGTTTTATCTTGTTATGCTCTCTCCAGGAAATTCTCAACATCTTATCTAATCATAGATGGAAAAGTAAATGGAGTGTTAATATTGAAGGCCATGAAAGAATCTTTTTTAAATAAATGTCTTAAAACTCAATATTTTGACAGCATCTTCCTTAACCCTTTGTACCCTTGTCCCTAGCAGGATACTTATTTGTGCTCTAAAATTCATCTCTGTAAAGAATTGAGGCAGCCTAAATACATACAAATGTATAAAACATGGTATTTGATTGATTATTATAACCTGAAACTATTAGGTTCAAAAAATGTGCTTTCAAATTGTGGGAATGTAAAATAGTTGTAAACGGAAGTACATATCATAGGTTAATTTATCGACTGCTAGGGTTGAAAGGGTTAATTAAATTTTCTGCTCCAGAATTTAATCACTATGACGACAACCCATCTCAATATCAAACATTTGATGCAACAAGTCTTTGTTATTACATTAATGCCAATGCATCTTCTAATCAATAACGGATGATTGGTGTTGAAAATCACCAAACAAAGAAAATTTGGTGGAGTATTGATTTTTCATCACCAAGCATCCGTTACTAATAAAAAATACATTGGAACTATATATCAGATTATTAGATAACAAAGACTTGATGCAACAAATGTTTGTTAGCTCAAAAGAACTATGTTTTCACTGCAGCCTAATGGCCTCACTACACGGAGACAGTTTCCAGGACTCTTGCCTGAAAAAGTTAAGTTGCTGCCTACCTTTGCAATAATCATGGTATTAATCAAAGTATTTCAATTGTAAAGGAAGCAAATCAGTTATGCATTCCGCACACCTGAAAATAACTTCCAAGAACTTCAATGACCCTGTTGAACCTATCGTGATTAAATTGATCACAGTCTTTGTTCTATTCAGGGGATAATCCTCCTGACAGGAACTGTCCGGGAATAGAACACGGGGCTGGAAAAAGGCGCCTCTTATTAATAGAAATGGCCAATTTAAGAGGATTTAACAGTCATTAAATACACGACACAATACACTAATATTAATACATGTCTAGGATTGAACCACGTCACAACTTGTCTGCATGACATATACGCAGTCGATCGAATAATTCCTTATAATTGAGATATTATAATTATTTCATTGACCTTGTTGAACCTATAATCATTAAATTGATTTTGAAGACGATTAGAAGGGAACATCTGCGATTTTCTCAAACAAGAAACATGTATACCACAATACTGTGTAGAATATGGGCTAGTAACAGTATGACCGCAACTTTATTAATTTCAAGAATATGTCCTGGAAAAAATCCTCGTGTACTGAGGCCTTTAGGAACTTAGCTGCATGTGTCTGTTATGCAAGAACAATCCTGCAAATGAGCTCTACTTCAACATAAGAATTTGAATCCATGACTTGCCGTAGCTACACATGACCACGAATACCCTGGTCACATAACCTTGTGGTGAGATTACGATGTGTTTATGGCGTTAATTCAGCAGATGCCGATCGGACACCGGCTGGTGTCCAGCCGGTGTCCGTGAACTGAAGAGCTGCCGGAGGCATGCCGCAAGAATTCCGACTTAAAACCTTGCGGCTTGTATACCATGTCTTCAGTTATGGTCCCATAACCACTGGCGTCCAACCGGTATCCGATCGGGCATCGCAAGCATTCACCGGTGTCATACCGATGTCATACCGGGGTTGCGGCTTCTTGCGGCTTATGTGACTAGGTTTTACATGACATAATGTGATAACAGACTCTTAAACAAGCTTCAGATATTTTCACTCACCTCTGTTTTTTCTGGCATGAGCCTCAGCAGTCCTTTTAACCTTTCCACCCCACCAAATTTGTCCACGTCACCATTCCTAATATTGGCTATGATATCTTCATTCTTGGCTTTAAACTGCCTCAGAAAAATGTTGACATTCATACTTTTCTTGCCATCCAAGAGTGAAATCTGAAAAAGGGGAAGATGAAATTGCAGTTAATTTAAATTAAGTTTTTAAATGAAGAAAATGCAGGCGATTCTTATGCCTCCTTGATCTTGTTGTTCCATGAAGACACTGACCACTGCGACCCAAGTAACTATAAAATTTCACTCTTAGGCGACGAAAAAAATATCTTGTTTTATGGGCGGGCGGACCTCTCTTTATTTTAAATTTTTTCCCCTAAAATAACCCAAAAAAATCCGAACAAATTGTGAGAAAAACTGAAATGTTTTTACAAAGAAATTTTCTTTAAAACTTTAACCAAAATTGTTAAATTTGGCCAAAAAATGACTGATTTTACATGATTTTGGCAAAACTAAAAAAAACCCATCAAAAACATAAATTTAGGGTCGGTCGGGCCCGTAAAACAGGGTTTTTTAGCAAAATTTTATTTAAGGGGTTTCTTCTGAGAACCATTTGCTTACAATTTCAGAATAAAGATTTGTTTCATATATATATATAAAAAATTTCACATATATATATAAAAACTTCAAAACAATTATATGGACCCATTTTTCTGTAAAATAGAAACTAAAGCAGATATTTACTTGACACTTTCCATATTCATCAATTGAGTTAAACTACAAACATATCATTTAATGGTACCTCAAGCTACAAACTTACATGCTTAGGCACCTGTTCTTGTTTAGGACCAGTTGAAGACTTTCCCTGCTTGTTTGTCTTCTGACCAAACAGTTCTTCTATCTTGTCATATTCTGGTTTCATGTAGTCAAATTCATCCAAAGATTTCTCACTGATTCGACGCCAAATATTGGATGATTTCTTCCTTTCTGGAGAAAACGGTCCTGGAAATCAAGAGAAATTTTAATTTATATTAAATGATCAAATAATGAGGTACAGGGCAGTTCAAAGGCATGTAAGCCAGGGGGCATATATTTTCGAGAAAAGGTACCAAAAATCCCCAATTTTCAATCAAATTTATATTGAATTACCAATTTTTATATATAAATTTGTACTATTTTATACAAATTTTCCTAGCTTTCATGAAAATATGCAGTTTGGGGGACAAGTCCTATTGAGAGCTTTTCACAAAATCTTGATCCCTAGCTCTAAGGCATAATTTGCTGTGTTCAAAAGTATAGGGGGATGCATACAACAATGCGGACAGATTATATTTATAAATAATGATGTGAAGATTTGTAACTTTACAGTACCATCATATTCTTACCATTTTCAACATCTTGGATAGGTGAGAGCACTTTCTGAGGTGGAATCTTTGCCCAGTTAAATGCCCGCAACCTTCTCTTTGGTTTAGGTGATGAATTCAATGCATTTACAGTAACACCTCCTATATTGGGCAGTGGAGGTGGTCCACTTCTTCTTCCAGGAAGTCCCCCAGGTGGGGGTGGAGGAGGTGGAGGTGTAACTCCACAAGTTCCGGGTGGTGGAGGTGGAGGAGGAGGTGCACCCATTGCAGTTGGCGGTGGTGGTGGTGGAGGAGGTATTGCATACAATGCAGTCAGAGGAGGGGGTGGTGGTGGTGGTGGTGGAGCTGAGCATGTTCCAAGTGGAGGGGGTGGTGGAGGTGGAGGAGGGGGTGGCAGAAAAGTATCCATACTGAGTGGCAGGGGTGGTGATGGAGGGGACTGGGTGGCATGTTCAGGTTGAATATTATCTGTGACAGTCAGTGGGATCAGTTCTGTTAATGTTGCTGCTTTCACTTCCTTCATAGAATTCTCAATAAAATCCTCTGTTTGTGTCGCAATATTTCTTCCATTTTCATTCCCCATAGCATCCGCATCAAAACCTTCAGTTTGTATAGCAACATCACTTCTTCCATTCTGTCGCTTCCCATGCCCATTGCCACCATTACTGTGTAAGTATGCAATATGAAAGAGTTCTTTGAAACCTTTGTCCAGTAAACTGTCAATGAAATCTTGGTCATCAAACGCAATTGCTTGGTGGACAAATTTGTCCATGAGATTCCACAAACCATCCGATATGCTATCTTTAGGATCTAGTTGAAGTAAGGCATGAAGAACTGATAATAGGGAGGCAGCCTGTGGACTACTGCTAATCTGTGCATAAGTAATTACAGTAAATAAAAATATTTTTAAATGGATTCAATTATTTGTGTAATAAGTGATATGATTGTGGCTACACTTAAAAATCTTAGTATTGTTTTAATACCCAAACCTATTTTCATGGCACATAACAAAATTCATCTCTTCACTATCATGTCTGAAGGTTGGTTTTGAACCTCCGAACTATCGCACCCTGATTCAATACCAAGCCATACCGGGTGGGTATTGCCATGGAGGCAACTTGGTACTCATACCTGTCTAATTCCCTCTACTATGATGTAATCAGACTCTAGACTATTTTTTTATTTTTATATTGGGTGGTTTTGGAGGGCCAGGAAACACAAGTCCATTCTGCAAACAATGAGTTATTTTGCGTTTTTGTATTCTTTGCCCCAAAAAATCTTTATAAAAAATCTGTTACACTTGATATGACTTTTTTCTAGTTGCACTTGAAGTGTTCTTTACAAATATATGGTTTTCCATACTTTTTATACTTGATTATCATAATATTGACTGTTAAAGACCTAAAAATGAGTAAAAATGCATTTCCACTGGGCTATATCTGTATATTTGGCATATTATATTCTGTTTTTCAGAGTAAGCTTTCAACAAAATTGATTCAAAATTAGAACAATGACGAATTGAAACTCTTAATAACCATAACATTTTCTATGCATGCTGATGTTTTGTATAATTTGGGATTGCTAATCATACTTTCCACTCACATGGCTATGATCTAGACGTTATTGTTGATTCCAAAGTGTTATTAAATTATCTTTATGAAATACATTATTTCTAAAGGTACTTTGCATTTAACATGACTAAATAGTCTATGTTCTGGTATTTGCACCAGAGAAAATATTGATCATCAAAATTTGGAGCGACCTGTGTTAAGGGTTTTGCAGATATCTCGGTAATCATTTTGAAATTGTGTGCAGTTGATATGTTTTGCACAATTATATAAATAGATACATACCCCTTCACCCAAAATATATTGAAATGTATGGCTTTTTTTAGCAAAACCAACAAGGCATTCAAAATTCACTCAGTCCATGACGAGGCACAAACCTGGGACCTAGCAAATTCCACCCGGAATTGGACTTAGGCTATTTTGTTATTTTCTATTGAAAGGTTTTAGAGGGCCTGGTAGCATTAGTGCCATACTTTATTTAGGTATTCAAACTAAGGTTTCTGTCGACAGGCATTATGTCGACATAAATGTCGACATTAAGCATATCTCGACATGTCGACATGAAATCTCATTTGTCAACAAAACTG
>JXSR01S017179.1:0-20769 GCA_000969725.1 Ophiothrix spiculata
CATTTGGTTGTGACGTCACCAAATATTTGCGATTGAATTCAAACTATAAACCAGTAACAAACATTTGAGGCAATGTATATGGCAATTCAACACATGTTCAATTTAGCGTGAAATTTTTTTGGTCTCAACTCGGTGTCAGTTATTTTATTTGCAGTCAATCGTCATTTTGACGTCACAACCAAATGTTTGGTAGCGAAAATTTTGTTTGGAGAGCGACAATGTTTTCACCCTTACTCCTACAAAATCCTCAACATTGACACAAAAGCTGGATGCCCTACAACCATCCTGCTTGATCCACTACAGAGGCTATGGGAAGTCATTCTAGGCGGTCTCAGAAGTGATCTGGAGAGTCATCATTGGAGGCTGATCAAGATCCATCACAATTATTAGTAAGTGAACAAAATTGTTTCTGAAGATCCAGCAAAGATTTCAAATATTTATTTGCAATTATGAGATGCTTAGCATGGAACAGATTTTTTTAAAACTTCAAAATTTAGTTGTCTTTTTATTGTAGAAGCCCGGGGATGGAAAAAAAACCCCACATGTGACCGTCCATCCCAAAACAGCCATAAATGCAGCCTTTTGTCATTTTTAAAAATATTTGCAAAGACCATGCATGTTATAAGGATTAAAATGAACTTCACACTAGATTTCAGAAGTCAAGTTACGGTACGTCAAAGTTTGTCAGGGAGTTAAAGGTATAACTGAGATAAATGCTTTTAAAGATCAGTAAGCCCAATATTTTATGTTGATTGTCTTGAAAATATGCAGATTTATTTCATATTTCCTATCATTTTCTTGAAATTAATCTTTGCTGGTGTTTTGTAGTAAGCACAAGGATTGTGAATCTGTCAAAAATTAATTTCGGTAAATTTTGACCTTGACATGTATTTTCACCTGTAGCGCAAAATAAAGTGTCTGGCATTTACAGCTCATACGGGCTGGACAGCCACATATATTAAAACATGGAACCAGATAATTTGGGTACCACAATTTTATATTTTGAAAAAAAAAAGAAAGGCCTTAATGAACCATCTTGACACAACAGTAGAGTAGCTTATGTTCACAAATTGTCAGTTGAAAATTTGGCCTCAAAATTCACAGGCATCTATTCAGCTTCACGATATGATTATACAAAAGAGTGCCTCCATGGAGCATATTTTATCTTTTACATGAGTCCACTGTTTGAGAACAAGAACATTTTTTTGAAAGCTAAAAGTTGCTTATGTGACATTTTCTTATGAAAATAAAGTCCAAGTTTAAATGTCATTTTGGTCCATTATTTGTGACATTTTATGATGAAGTATCATGGTTTTAACTGAAAGGTGATTCTTACGTTCTACGGCTTCCTTAGTTATTTTCATCCATGTTTATACACCTTTACAGAGCTTTCAAATATTTCATCAGTGTATCCATGTTACTGCCTCCTGATAACCACCTTTTTTTGTTTTTGTTTTTGATATTGATGTGTGTTGATTTATATTTAGCCATTCTAGTCACTGATACCTAAATACTTGAATTGTGACGTTGGGAAAATGTATTCCAGATGATTTGTATTTACAATAATTTGTTCTTTCTAATTTCTTTGCAGGCTTTCGCAAAAATTGACGAGCTTTGCTAGAGGTACTAAGATGGAGGTCTACATCATCTTGCATACATACATCTATCCAACAACATCATCATGGATCATATAATTTGAAAGGTAATGTATTTATATTTTTAATAACTAAGAGATATTGGGACGAACCTCTCCTGTATAAAGTCAACATTTATTTGCAAGTACCAGGCAAATGAAATGTAGCTGTCATTCTTACAAATTTGAGATTCTTGTGGATTTGACATATTCATACCTTTCTTAAATTCAAAACAGAATATCAGCTTTCGTTTCAATCATCTAGAAACTAATCTAAAAAGATAGTTGTGCTGGAAATGTACGCAAAATGAAAACTTGTATAAATGAACCCAGGATCTTGTGCATCAAGGCTGATCCAACATTCACTACGACAAGTCACTGGGCAGGTAAGTGTTACCTTGGCTGGGATTTTGTGATCATAGACATACTTGAGGTTTAGCGATTTTGTGAGATTCAGTGGAGTTAGGGTTTGCACTAACCAGAGATAACTTCAGGATATCACTTAAAGATAGAAAACAACATGAAATTTTAAATAAATCATCTTTGATTAATCTTTGATGTTTAAGAGCAATTATCGCTCTCTAAAGATAATTTCAGGAAGGAGGGGGCACTTAAGTTGACACCATGGGCAACAAGCAACATCCCGGCCTGCTTCCTATCCTCTGGATAAAAAAATGCTGTGATGTTTCCATGGTAACCTCATGTGTGAAACTCTACTGAGTTTAAAATGCATTCTATTCCTTGAAGTCATCCAACTGACAGTGATGGTTTAACTAGTTATGTATAGGCCCTACTGGTATGTTACTTAAATTATGAGCCATGTTCTGTTTCACTGATCCAAATTTCATTGAAAAACCATTATCTTCCATATTTGCAATGAAAATTTGTATTAAATTGTTCTTTTGACTGCCAGTTTGAAATGAAACTACTGATTTTAAATTTTCACATATTATCTGAGCCATGTTGACAAAATCCACACCTGATCCAAATTTCGAGGAGAATTTGACTGGGAACATGGTTTTGACTACTTTTGTTACTTTCAATTACACATCATGCAACACTGACCGAAGTCCATGGATATTGTTATATTTTATGTGAATAAAGGACTTTTTTGGGAGGTTGCGATGTTGATTTGTTTTAGTCTGTCACACACTAGCCCTATCTATAAGAAAGACTTCTGTGCATAACTCATTTTTGAAAAAAAAATGGACTTGGGTCAGTGTTGCATTCTGTTATTCAATTTTGTTTCATAAATATCCTGAATTTTGTTCAAGAACTTTTCCTAAGACAACGCACATCATGAAATATTTCCTCAATGTGTTGAGCATGGGCATTTTTCCTGATTTCAAATTTTGTGTATCATAGGTTGCTTTTTTCAGTAGAATTTTCATTTTATCCCTTTTTATGGATGTTAACCTCAAAATTACAAATTCTGCAGTGTTACTGTAAAATTACTTATCTACACCCTTTGGAGTACTTTTTATTTCATCTTTGACTAATTTTTTGAGTGCTTTACTACACTTTTCACAATATCAAGTATTTACATTACATAACTAGTAGGAGCTTATGACTTTACATAATACTCCCAACCAAGTTCACAAGGTGAAAATTGTGTTGATGAGCTGGCGGATATTTAGATAGTATTGGGATGACAAGTACGTGTCCGATGAGAGGACTGTACAACACAGGAAGTCAATATGGAAGTCATCTATTAACAAAATACCACTATCTGCCAAATATTGCAATGTCAACAAACTTGAGATTCATTGGGCTTAATATATTTGATGGATTTTACACAATTTGTAGGCCTACAAACTAATTGTTTCTTATTTTAATTTTTTTGAACAATGTTACATGACTAGATGTAGAGGGGGCACTGACCTAGAAAGGTGATACAGGTATGTGCGGCCAGTCAAGACCACCTTTTCACGCCCTGTCTGCCGCTCCCTAGACCCCCATTTCAAGCACAACCTTTAGTTCGCAAACCTTATTTTCAAAAATTTAAAGTTCCCTATAGCCTAATTTTTTGAAATTTAGTTCCCAAGACCCCCATTTCCGGGCCCATTTCAAGCAGAATTGTGAAAATGTTTGCTTCCACAGCCCAAATTTTGCCATAAAATCATGTTCTGAAGGGTCATTTTTTGGTCCCTTCAGTTCTCTAGATCCCCTTTTCAGAGTCAATCTTCCGTTCCCTAGACTAGGGTTTCAGATATCAAAGTTGGGTGGCCGGGTCAAGAACTTTTTCTAGGCACATCATGAAATATTTCTTCAATGTGTTGAGCAAGTTAATTTTTCCTAATTTCAAATTTTTTCATGATAATAGGTTCCTTTTTTTTCAGTAGAATTTTCATTTTATCCCCTTTGCGGTTGTTGTCCTCAAAATTACAAATTATGTAACTGTAAAATTACTTATCTACACCCTTTGGAGTACTTTTTATTTCATCTTTCACTAACGTTTTGAGTGTTTTACTACTCTTTTCACTATTCAAGTATTGACATTAAAATTACATAACTATAGTAGGAGCTGTATGAATTTACATAATACTCCCAACCAAGTTCACAAGGTGAAAATTGTGTTGATGAGCTGGCGGATATTTAGACAGTATTGGGATGACAAGTACGTGTCCGATGAGAGGATTGTACAACACAGGAAGTCATCTATTAACAAAATACCACGATCTGCCAAATATTGCAATGTCAACAAACTTGAGATTGGGCTTAATATATTTGAAGGATTTTACACAATTTGTAGGCCTACAAACTTGAAAAAAACTTTTTTTTAAATCAATATGGAAGTCATCTATTAACAAATACATCTACCTGCCAAATATTGTAATGTCAACAAACTTGAGATTCATTGGGCTTAATATATTTGAAGGATTTTACACAATTTGTAGGCCTACGAACTTGAAAGAACTTGACGCATTTGTGACATAAATATGGTGACCTTAGTCCATAGATTTTGTTATATTTTATGTGCATAAAGGACTTTTTGGGAGGTTGTGATGTTGATTTACATTAATTTAACACACAAGGTAGCCCTTTCTATAAGAAGGTCTCTTCTGTGTTCTGCATTCTGGTATTCACAATTTTGTTTCATGAATATACTGATTTTGGCTCAAGCACATCATGAAATATTCTTCAATGTGTTGAGCAAGGTAATTTTTCCTGATTTCAAATTTTTTTATGATAATGGTTGCTCTTTTCAGTAGGAATTTCATTTTCTTTGCGGTTGTTGTCCTCAAAATTACAAATTCTGCAGTGTAACTGTAAAATTACTTATCTACACCCTTTGGAGTACTTTTATATTTCATCTTTCACAACTTTTGAGTGCTTTACTACACTTTTTACTACTTTCAAGTATTTACATTACATAACTAGTAGGAGCTTATGACTTTACATAATAGTACTCCCAAGTTCACAAGGTGAAAATTGTGTTGATGAGCTGGCGGATATTTAGATAGTATTGGGATGACAAGTACGCGTCCGATGAGAGGATTGTACAACACAGGAAGTCAATATGGAAGTCATCTATTAACAAAGTACCACTATCTGCCAAATATTGCAATGTCAACAAACTTGAGATTCATTGGGCTTAATATATTTGAAGGATTTTACACAATTTGTAGGCCTACAAACTTGAAAAAAACTTGACACATTTGTGAAATAAATGTTTCAACCTACATGTTTCTTATTTTAGTTTCTTTGAACAATGTTATATGACTAGATGTAGACCCAGTTGCGTAGCCAGAAGGGGGCAGATCACAAATCAAACATGTGGGCTGTGACATGTGGCTGGGTCCCCAGATCACAAATCAAACATGTGGGCTGTGACATGTGGCTGGGTCCCCAGATCACAAATCAAACATGTTTGTTGTGACATGTGGCTGGGTCCCCAGATCACAAATCAAACATGTGGGCTGTGACATGTGGCTGGGTCCCCAGATCACAAATCAAACATGTGGGCTGTGACATGTTGCTGGGTCCCCATATCACAAATCAAACATGTAGGCTGTGACATGTGGCTGGGTCCCCAGATCACAAATTAAACATGTGGGCTGTGACATGTGGCTGGGTCCCCAGATCACAAATCAAACATGTGGGCTGTGACATGTGGCTGGGTCCCCAGATCACAAATCAAACATGTGGGCTGTGACATGTGGCTGGGTCTCCAGATCACAAATCAAACATGTGGGCTGTGACATGTGGCTGGGTCTCCAGATCACAAATCAAACATGTGGGCTGTGACATGTGGCTGAGTCCCCAGATCACAGTATATTTTATCTGTTATTTCTCTTCCAAAGCCTCATCCAGGTCCAAAATTGGTCAAAAACTGACATTTGTTTGTTCATTGATATTTTGACTTGTTAAATGAAAGGTTTGAACTTGAATTTAGATTAAAGTTGAATTGTTAAACTCCACGGTATTGATTTGAAGCTTGTGTTAACATTAGACCCAAAAATTGACAGCTTGTGTGCATATTAGGTCTAAAGTTGATTGGTGTTCCATCCGTGATGCGCTTCCCATGGAAGTTTGTTAATACAACTCTAGAGGAAATCGGTCTTGGCACCATAATAAAATGCCTCAAGATATGTGACATTTACCTGAACATCTCCAAGGAAGCACTATTTGGGAAGAATTAGTATATTCTATTAATTTAAAATGTTGATATGTCTAAAATTGGAACTTTTAAGTACAAAGGGATATCCTCGATGTGATTTAATTAACGGTTGTTTGATTGATTTTAGAGTTAATATATATATATATGGGTGTTGAAAATGTGTTGGTAACATGTAAATCTTGAGACCATAGACTAGATTGTTGATCCAATTTATTTTTCACACAAAAGAAGGTTGAAACTTCTGCATCACAAATATTTACTAACCTCGTTTGGGGGCCTTTCGCAAAGATACCATCTGGCATCTTCAGCAATGAGAGATGTTATGATGTCTGATCATCTCCGAATGTCAAAGTTCTTACCAGAGAATCAAAAGACTTCGCCAGGAAAATCTTGGAAACTATTAACATCAAGCAATGGAAGCCCACCATCAACAGAGACAAGGGTTGGAACTTGATCCCGTTTGGGATCCAATCTTAACATCGTAACTGTATTTGCTGAAGACGCCAGATGGTATCTGTGCGAAAGGCCTCCAAACAAGGTTAGTAAATATTTGTGATGCAGAAATTTCAACCTTCTTATGTGTATTTCATCACCATCACTTATGAGCCTATTTTATGTATTTTAAAGCTATGGGTACTCTTTTCCTTCGCATAATGCATCAGAGCCAAACAAGTATGATGTTTTTAATTTAAATGGATTACAATTTTCAAAAAATTAAAAACATCAATCGAATCATTAATTTGTTGGGAAAATACTTACTGAACAGCACAAATACATTAAAAAGTCAGAAATTACCATAATTCTTTTTTAAAAATGAGTCTATTCAGTCCCATGTTACTCAAAATATCATATTGTTATCACTTTCCAGACTTTGAATTTTGAAAATATCTGGTGTACTACAAATAGCACTTTTCAGAATATTCAGGTGTGCTGTAGGTGTGCACTCTGTATCTTAATGTGTATAATTTTACCAGAGTTAGGTGTGCTGAAAATCATACTCCTCAAGATCATTTTAGGCGTGTGATGGTGTGCTGTCGCACTCGCACGCCTCAAAATACAAGGCCTGACTTTCCAACGTTTTATACTCCTTGGTAATATTAAGCTGAATTACTGGTGCATTGTCACTTAGCTGCCATGATAATATGTGTACCGCCGCGGCAAAAGGGTCCAGTTGTCGACTCCTACATGTTGCTCATTGTAGCATATCTGATGTATACAAATACCATACATTAGATATGCTACAAGGAGCAACATGTACGAGCCGACAACTGGACCCTTTTGCCGCGTCGGTACACATATATGGTAACCATAATTACTGAGATCTCTAATTTTAATATTTCTCCATCTTGAGAAAACTATCACAGTGGTTAGCTTGTATGTATTCTACCTTCCTCAAAACATTACAAAAGTGTTCTTATAGTAATAAATAGTTATTTTATTCCAAAACTGCTGGGGTTCACACGTGAACCCCACTGCTTATAGATTTTATATTTTTAACCGATTACAAATATAATTTTAGTGACCATCCCGGAAGTTGTATTTTTCCACGAGTTTTACGACGGCACACAAGAGGCGGTGTAGGACGTGATGCAGCCGGGGATCGACTACGATACCGTACGGCAACCAGTAATAAGTTGCCACGGCCACCCTCCTCTGTATGACACTGTAATTCAGGTTTATAACACCAAAAAATAATATGTGAGAAAAAGTGAAATTATTTAGGAATAGGAATGATGGGCAATCTTTTTATGGTATTCTTTTGCTTAGCCTATAGTATTTTTTTAAGTCAGGGCACCTCTTGCATAATGACACAGGGAGGGCATATTTTTGGATTAGATAAGGACAAGGATCCTCTCATCAATAAGTACAATCCCTGCATGCATTGCAGTTAATGTGAAGTTTGATTTCTAGGCCTATGTATCTACTGTGGGGCAACTAACTTGACTACTTGTACATCAAGGATCATTGGTATATATCTGTTAAAAGCTGTTAACAGAGTAATGAGCATGAAAGGGTTTTATATGGTTTGGAGGATTTGAAAAGAATTGATATATGGATCAATGTAACATGATACACTGGGCCTAACGGAAATTTCAATGTGTTATGTGTGCTGTTCTTTTTCTTGAACTATTTCATCATCCCAAAAATATAACTGTACAATAAGATGGATATTTAAATGTTCCAAACAATGGTTCTTTGAGGTAATGTAATTTATAAATATAATATAATTCATAAACAGCAAAGGAACAATTCGGAAATGTGTTTGAAGTAGTAATCAAATGATAACAAACACGTTAAAGCTTTTGCTTCCAATCAGATAACAAATACCGTAATGTTTTACTATATGGCCTTTCTCAGCACCTCAATTCTATTGGTTGTATGAATGCAAATCCTTTTACCTCTTATCATGAATGGAAAGGCCCATAACCTTTAATGAGGTGCCCTGGCTTAAAAAAATTACTATAATTGTCCTTTTTCAGATTGGAACTCCGAGGCTACATTTGAAAATTTACCCCATTTTAAATTTGACCCCACATAATTTTGTTGAAAATTTTCAACAAAGATTTGTAGCATTGAAATGTATATGATTTATAAATTTAAAAAAACCCCATTTTGCATCAAAAGTTGGTCTTTTCTGACAAAAATCACACATTTTGTTCATTCCAGAATGAACTTTAATATATTGCAAAAAAAAAATAAATAATAATTTGGGTAAATTATACATATGGGCAAATAAGGATAAAGTCACTTCTTATTTTTGGATTTATTATTTTTTTCTGATTGTTAATAATTCACTTTGAATAGTAAATTTTTGATGAAAAGATGGTTACTCACTCCAAATAACTATAGACCAAGTATTCTCAACTAGCAGGCACGTGTCAAATTTGTTGAAATTTGGCACTTCAACCGTTGGCGCTTTGACACTCTCTAAAAACAAAGAAATACATTAGAAATTCACTGAGAAAGAGGCATGTTTGTCACTTTCCCCTACACTTTTCTCATTTATGTGTCACATTGTAAGGACTACATAGTTGAGAATCCCTGCTATAGACTAAATATTACTGTAGAAAATTAACACTGATATTCTTCATCTTGAAAACTTTTTGAATGACCCAGTAGCCTTTTCCACCTACCAGTCAAATGGAACGTCCCATATTGACCTTTTACGCATGCATTGACTCTGCCTCATTAATTTGTTGGCCTTGTCTGTACCCTCAGTCAGTCAGTCAAAGTGTGTTAGGAGCCTAGTCAGGGCACTACTACTGCAGAGTTGTGTATGAGTGTGTATGCACTGTGCTCAAACGTCACAATATCGCTGTATACTATGTAAGTGTGTGTGTATATTGTATGTATATATTTCTTGGTATAAGCAGAGAACGAATGCATCCAGTCTTGGATGGAGCAGATGCACGGACAAGTACGATTAAAGACGAACCTGGATTGTACGTCATCTCGTACGTAGCGGATGCTGTATTATGTCTTGTGACCTCACATGGGTATAATTAAACATCACGTATACATATATTTGGACTATTTCGAAAAGCATCTCAAATTCATATTGTATTTTTATTTGTACTTTTAATTGACCAATAAGCATCACATTAAAAGCATCGTCGACGTTGGTGAGATTGATGTGCATCTTTGTATCTCCATCTTTCAGGGTCAAAGTACTTATCATCACAGAGATTAAGGAGATGAATTTACAAGGACATAAGTCTAATTGATCAGAATGTAAACGCATCTCATCTTCATTATCCGCCAAGTCCAGTCTGCAGTATTTGTAAGATATCCATGCATCATCATCCCGTATCATCAGGGTGTCATCATTTCTTGGAAGATAAGAGCGGTGATTCAAAAACGCAAGCGATACCAGGCATCCATCATTTGTCTGGGATGCGAGTGACCCAGCATGCTACATCAACACTACGTCTACTGGTGAGTCTAAGTCATCAATGCTTTTATCTTGTCTTTAGTGGTGTTATGATTGCTTGCTTGCTTTATCTGTTATAAAACATGCTTGTGGTATATCAAACATTGGCATCATCAGTTCAAAACAAATATATGTGAGTATTCTAGCAAGCTGTCATAATCTTACAGCTGCTTCTATAATACTAGGATTCAAATATAAAGCAATACTATATATGATTGTGATCAAAAATGGTTTATAGTAAAAACAACATAAATGGAGGAATGTGACTATCTAAAAGCGTTTTCAAGTGTATTTTGTGAAAAAATTGTTTTGCCACCAAAAATTGGATAAAAAGCACATGCGTGCTTTCCTATACTAATACATATGGAATTAAATTTGGGATCCCAAATTTAATTCAACAGATGGCCATAACAGAAAAAGTAAGCATCTTTGAGCCAAATTGTTTGGAGGGTATTCATATCTACCAAAAACAAACCCAATAAGCCCAAAAAATATCAAAAGTCATGGGTGATAGGGGGCGCTTCATTTTTAATACTTTATAGCAGGGGTTCTCAACTGTCGGCACAAGTGCCAAATGTGGCACTTTGCATCATTCTGTGTGGCGCTTGGACTGTCCTAAAATATAAAGAAAACAATAGGAAATATGTGCCTATTTGGCACTTCAGATCACATTTCCAAAGATCCTTTGGCACTTCAGTCATAAAAGTTGAGAACCCCTGCTTTATAGTATTGCTTTAAATATGTGCTAGTACCTTTTTAGTACAATTTTTATATTCAGATATTTTATATTATCTTTAGTAGATAGCAAAGTTATCTGTTCTCTACATCATTTAAAGCTATTTATGTAAGGTTTAAACAGATTTCAAAATTTAATACTGTAAACTTAATTTTTCAACTAGATTCTAACAAGTATTTACCAAAAGGATGTTTGATATTTTTTAGGATGCTAACAGGTCAACACCAAGTTTGCATTCAGTTTAGTAAATATATAGTTAGATTTCAATTTGAATAATGAAATTTGATGTAGCCGACTTCTTGGAATAGCATCAATGTTATTGAAATACAAATCAATCTTGATTGTTTATAATTGAACACAATAGTCAAATTGAATTTACATTTGTTTTTGACAAGGTCATTAGCATGATGTCATATTTGCATATTAAGATTATCTTTATATAGCTAATATAGTTCCAGCAAACCAACACATTACATAACCCCAAAGTCAATCAGTGCCAGAACCAGATTAATTAAAGCCGACTGCAGCGACCTTCGCATATGTATGCAATTGATTTAAGCGATTTTATTACATTCCCTCAATGCTTGGTATGTAGGGGACGGGAAGGGGCAGTTGATCTAGCTGCATTGTTCAACTGTGTCCAAAGAGCAATATGATTTTTCCAAGATTGTGAGTTTGAAATTCTTTAAAGCTTATTGGGAGTACCTTACATATAATACATAAATTTATTCTTTCCACAATTGCAATTTTACAGTATTTACATTTATAGAAAAATATATATGTGAAACAACAATGTGGAGGAGGACTGGAAAATAGGCCGAAGGCCTGTCTAGTTCCAGACTCCTTAAAACTAGAGGTAAAGTATATTTATTTACATTACATTATTTATATCCACTAGTTAGTATTTGGATATAAGATCTTTCTTGTATGTACCTTTGAAACCTTTAACATTATCAGAATTTTTAATCTTATCAGAAATATTGTTCCATACTTCCACTCCACGATATGAGATTGACTTTTTCCCAAATTCAAGTTTATTATTGGGATATTTAAAGTTATTAGCATATCTGGTATTGTGGTTATGAGTATCTGCATTAGTGGTAAACATTAGATTAAAAGTTGAAGGTAATAGATTATTACAATATTTATACATGAATGTCCCAATATTCAATTTACAAAGCTCATCAATTTTCAGTTGATTATATTTAATAAAAAGTGGATTAGAATGGCTTCTGAATTCACTATTATTTATTGCCCGCAGTGCCCGTTTTTGCAAAATATGAAGCCTTGTTTTGGTAGTTACACCTGCACTGCTCCATGCAGTGATTCCATAGTTTAAGTAAAGCTTCTAATATTTTTTCTTTAATATGCCTATAGTAAATTTAATTCCTTAAAAATTTCAATTTAGGCCAAGTAAAATAAATTACGTGTTTTATATCCCCGCCCTCCCCATTTTTTCAAGATTATGAAATATTTTTATTATTTTCCCTTGTTTGTAACATCCGAAACTGTAATACTGGAACAAGATATTTTTAGGTTGATAACACTTTGACTATGCAGTGGGTAAATACAGCATCACTTATTTTTGCCATTTTTTGAATATTCACCACAGTACGAGTGGGATCACGAGTAACTGAATCACCCACTATGCCTCCCGTCCTGTGTGTATGCCCCCACCCACCAATCTCATGCATATGATAATGGATGCGGTTTGCCATAGGCCAGATTCTAGTGTATCCCTTGCTCTCCATCCTATCAATAATTAGTGTTAATGATTAACTGCATATTTAGACATTGATGAAAATGTTGGGGTTTTTTGACAAGCCCTACATCATTACTGATTAAAACCTAACCACTTTTGCATTAACAAAAATCTACTTTATTACTGAAAGGTCTGAAGAGCTGAAATTTTATTATCCAAAGAACCCAATAATTTTTTTTTTCATTTATCACGTTTTAACTATTTTGTGTGGATTTTAGACCTCTGTTTATTTTGAACCGGGATTTTGAACCACTTTCATTTTAAATTTTGATTATTTTCAAACAATGTGCTGTCATTTGCACCTGTTTTATGGTTTTTGACCATATTTATCAACATCTGTCCTCTCTCTCTGCTAATCAGTTCAGCATGAAAATAATACACTGCAAAAATTAAATTGTGAAAGCAAATAATCTTACAGAAGAAAATATTCACAGAGATGGATGGAAACATGATTCCACATTTCTTTCATAACAAATAATGTTAATATTAATAGAAATTCATCCTCATCTTTTTATCTATGTAGATGATTACTTATAAACGGGGGAGATGTCTAATTTTGAGGGTGAGTTTGATTTTTTTTTCAAAAATCTTGTCATAAAGCTTTGTTCTAGACAGATTACTGCACACTGCTTTAATTACATGGTAGAGTGAACTTGCTCATTTGTCAGTTAGACTTTTACTATTCAAAATGCAGAAATTATCCAATTAATTATGGTGATTTTACCATTTGATTAGTTGATTAAGTTCCCTTATTTTATAACAGAAATTTTGGTATTTGACCTTACCACCGAGGACGCAATGATATAATACTTTTGTTAATTTCATTTCATTTCATAACTTAACTGTCTCGTTTTTAAATAAAATTATTTGGATTCCCAGTAAAAATTAAATTAATTAGTTTTGAAGAGTTCTGTAGAGAACTGATGCGAGTTGATGCCCACAGTAATTTTTTTAAAGTCTGAAGTTCTTAACTGGCTTATCATCTAATAAAACTGTACCTATTGTGAAATATTCATAAAGGAGTTGGCAGGGCCCTTTATAATCTTGGACCAAAAATGGCTTGAAACAACTTTCAATATTTTGGAACAATTTGTCAACATTTTTCATTTATTAAAAATTGAGATGTCACAGTCATTTTTAAACAAACAAAAAACTCTGAAGTTCTGAACTGACTGCGCATCTAATATAAAACTGCACCTACTGTGAAAACATTTATAAAAGAGTTGGCAGAGTCCTCTATAATCTTGGACTCAAAATGGCTCGAAACAATTTTCAATATTTTGGAACAATTTGTCAACATTGTTCATTTATTAAAAATTTAGATGTCACAGTCATTTTTTAACAAAAAAACGTCTGAAGTTCTGAACTGACTGAGCATCTAATATAAAATAAAACTGCACCTACTGTGCAAACATTTTAAAAGAGTTGGCCGAGTCCTCTATAATCTTGGACTCAAAATGGCTCGAAACAATTTTCAATATTTTGGAACAATTTGTCAACATTGTTCATTTATTAAAAATTTAGATGTCACAGTCATTTTTAAACAAAAAACGTCTGAAGTTCTGAACTGACTGAGCATCTAATATAAAACTGCACCTACTGTGCAAACATTTATAAAAGAGTTGGCAGGGTCCTCTGTAATCTTGGACCTAACATGGCTTGAAACAACTTTCAATATTTTGGAAGAATTTGTCAAAATTTTTCATTGGTACCACTGTACCAGGCACAATTTGGTCAAAAATAACACTTAGCAACAATCATGACAATTATAAATAATGACAATTTATGAATAGTGCACTCTGCCTTTTGTACCAATTTTAGAACTCTATTGTTTGTTTGTTTGTTTGTGTAGTTTTAATCACGTTTCATCAGAAGTGCAGGTGAAGTTCATTTGAATAATTGAAGTTAATTCTAAATGCTTTTTATCTTTGGGTTCAAATTTTGAATTTCTTGTATTTGTTTGTCCATTCATATCATGCACACTTTATTTCCATGTACCAAGCATAATATATGATCTTTTCTTTCCAAATTTAAAATACACCCTAGTGATATGTTACATTTAACTGTTAGGCCTAGTTGAATGTAGTACTGGTTGAATAATTCCGTCCAATTTTAAAGGAAACGTGTGCACTTAGTTGAAAATGTATCTCTATAAAGCTATAAGGTAGAAAAATCATCCTAAATCTGGAATATTCAATACCAATTGCTGAAGTGATTTTGTCCCTGATTGATCAAATTCCATTTTAACTAATTAACATGTGGTGTTCTCAGTTGTCTATTGTTATGATGTATTACACATAATTGAAGCTGTTTAATTAGTCTTTTGTTTTTTGTCAGATCTGTGTAAAAAGTGCAATGACGCGAATAAGGTCAGACATGGTATCATTGCTGCAATTATGAGACCCATGTAAATGACCACCATAGACTCACCAGGTGTACACTCTATGCAGCGCCCCAAGAATAAGGTCATACATGGTATCATTGCTACAACTAGGAGACCCATGTAAATGACCACCATATTACATATCAGTTTGATATCTTTAATTAAAGGAGCATTGTCCGATTTAAAAAAATTAAGATTTCAGTTTCAAATGAAATGGGGTTGGGGTGGGGGATCTACAGGGGATTTACTGATTTTGAGGGGGCTGAGTGGTAAGATCATTAATAACAGGCTGATTTTACATGATCATACAATCTTGCAGGGGGGGGGGCTTCAGCTCCTAAAGCCACCCCCTGGGCAAGCCAATGCATATATGTGACCTGCTTTGTCGAAACCCAGACAAAGTCTGACAAATCCATTTTTCAAATTTTACTAAATTTTAAATGCTAAAAATACAAGCTTTCCAATGATATATCATACTCCAGGATTGCTCAATTTTTTGTCTGTCAAAAGTGGACATTTAGGTTGAAAATTCCTTTGTTTTGTATTGATTTGTGACAAGTTCATTGGGCTATATTTCCGTAAGTGTTCTGGCGACTTTGTCCGGGTTTCATGGGAGCAAGTCACATATGACGTTTTATCATATTCTGTGATGTCATTGTTATACTACTTGAAAAAAGGAAATTAATCATGGGAAATAGTAGAAGGTTCAGATGAACTTCACTATAGGATGAGCTTGGAAACAGGAAAATTGCAAGCCTATTGAACTTCACACCCAGTTTGCCAAGTGTAGCATGTGTAGTTTAGTATCACTGATGCTTTTGTAATTTAGGCACCCACATTTGTTTTTCAAATATTTCAATTGGTCACTTCTATGATGTCATTTTGATTTAATTGATAAAGCTTAAGGTGGCTTAGTACACATAGAATTCCTCTATTTATTGTTCTTATTTTTTGATATATGGTGTTTTTATATGTGCTGATCAAATTTCTGAAATAAAAAATGGGGGTCACCGACTTAGTTTTTGAGAAAAATCCACTTCAAAAACACTATGTTTTACCACTTTTTACCATTGACCTCTATGGTAAAATCAAAATAAATCGGACAAAAACACTTATAATCAAAAACCGGCTCTATTTTTTTCTCTCTTTTTCACATATGTTTTGGTCCTTATATAGTTCTTTAAAAAAACGTAATAAAAAGATATGGTCACCGATTTACTTTTTGAGATATAAAGCAAAATTAAGCAAAAAATTGGCATTTTTTTAGCAATGAGTAACACTTTAAGCACTGTGCGCTTTGAGCACTGCGTCATCAGGAGTAACGCGCATGGTCTTATGCGTGAATATAAAAATGACGCACGTGTAAGATCGCGTTATATTAAAGCGCAAGATACAGTACGCCAGAAAGTACGCTTAAAGCCCGGGATAAATACTTTGAAATTGTGTCCAACACCGCTGATATCAGCTCACTCGTGTCCGACACCGCATCTGTGCTAAGCCACCTTAACATCACCATTCACTTGTTATTCAAAATTATTTTTGTTTATTTATTCCAACATGCAAAAAACATCAAAAACATCATGCATTAATTGTATGTGGATAGATTTTAGTCATTCCACTCTGATTTTTGTTGTCTTCTCTTCCAGGTATGTTAATGTAGACATGAATTTTAAAAGAATGTAACCCAAATGAGCTTGAAAATCTGATTTTTTTTAACTTCAGTTTATTCAGTTTAATTATTCAAACAATAAATGGTTGCTCATACAAATTAAAAAAATGTCCAAATGAAAAATATCAGTCAACTATCGATACATTTTGTCATATAGACCAAATTTATGGAAAATTTTAGAAGAACCATTGCATCATCCCTGTATAAGGGATGCACTATTAGATATCCAGAGGGGATAGGAAGTTACGGATTGGATTTTTTCCTGTCATGTTTTTTTATTCTTTTTTATTATATTCAATTTTACTATTGAGGAGGATATTCTCCAAAATCAAGAAGGGATTTTCCCAATAACTCCCTACCCCCAATATATAATGGTGCATCCCTAAAGCTTTTCAAAACTTGTTTTAGATACTGAAATATCCAAATGGCACAAGACAAGTTGTTGAAGCACAGATTCTGTGGTTGAAGTGGACTGGCAAGTCAAGACTGATGTCAGATTGGGTCATATCTCAGCTGGCAATAGGCATCAAATGCCAAGATATTTTCATTGATGAAACTCAAGATGAAGAAAGAAACCAGAGCGCATGGTTTAACCGCAGGAATTTAATAAACCTGTACTGGAGATGAAGTTTCGCTTACTTTTCATCATGGTGACTGTTTGCATTGAGTCATATTCAGGATGATTCAAATATATGGGTGAATCCATATCACATATCAACAGTCATATTTTTTTGTGTAAAGTATGATGGTTTAGATCAGGGGCTCTCAACTATTTGTTACAATATGCCACATAAATAATTGTCAGCTAAAGCACCACATGCATCTGTTTTTCAGTGTATTTCTAATGTATTTCTTTGTTTTTTGAGAGAGCAAAAGCGCAAATCTGTAATAGTCAAAGCCCCACATTTGGTGCGTTCGCCGCTATTTGAGAATCCCTGGTTTAGATAGTTTATTTTCAGGCTTGTAGAGAGGATTTTTTTCAGAGGGTACATGGTTTTCAAAAAGTGGATCTTATACACCAGCGTGCCCAGGAATTTTTCCTTTGGGGAGTTGGGTGGGTGGGGACTGGGGTTGCGCCTCAGAGGGGGTTCTAATATTATGTGGTGGCTCGATGCCTTAAATCGTCAAAAAAAATGGCTGATTTTATATGATTTTAAAAAAGGTGCAGGGGGGAGGGGGCTGAAGCCCCCCCGCAAAGCAACACCCTTGGCAAGCTAGTGTTATAGCTCTATATTTTTAGTAGTTTTGAAAAGTTGCAAGCAAAACAACAGAAAAAAAAAATCCAACCATTCGACCTAACAAACAAATAAACAAGAAGCAAAAGTGTTTTCAGTAGTTTTACACATGTTATGTGTAGTATTTTACCAAAATAAAGAGACACATACTTGGAGATGTTTTGAGGTTTGGAAGTTCTTTTTGTGGATCTTTAACCAGTCTGTATGCCAGTACATGTTGGGTACCTCTCCATCCCTCTCTTGAATCATTTTTCCAGGCCCCTCCATTTTCTGTTGTAGTATGTTATCATTCTGTTCATATGTGAACACCTTCCCAGCATTGAGAGCTCATGTCATGTTCTAGGATGCTTCATATTTGTGTCAAAAACAAAATCATACTGAGCATTGGTTGAAATCCACTGGGTTGTATATGGCTCATTCTCCGATAAAGTGTGCAACTTTGGTTAGAGAAATTTTAAAATTTCGACTACTAATAACTCATGAAAAACATACAAAGTTATAAACTCTTATGGTTTCTGAAGAAGAAACAGTGCATGGGAGATGTTTAAAAATACTTGATTTTTGTTAACCATTGTATTCCCTATTCTTTAAATTACGTATCTGTCGCTACATATCTGTTTGAATCTTTTCTTTAATATTCATTTTCTTACAAATTTGATTTTTACACTAATTATGGAGCTCTACACATACTACACTGTGGTGAAGTATTTTCGCTTATAGTGTACCGCGTTTTGCGAGAAGGCGGCAGAATGTACATTACGTATCTGTTTCGACGTCACCGTCACATAGTTTTTTTTTATTATATTAATATCCTTGTAAATCGTTACTGTAAATGTATTAATCTATATAACATATATGCTATGCAACACTCAAGTTTACTTGATAAATGTGGAATCATCCATCAACAGATTTATTTTGACACTTTGTTATCGATTTTTGAAATGTTTACGTATCTGTTTGCAATATTGGCGACATGCTTTCAAAAAGGTCTTATGCCATATCAAATAGTTAATATAATTAAACTTTATTTGTCATTATCAATACCTATTACAGGCTGTTATATAGTGTGCATTATGTTTGATATGCTCGAATATTTTAGGAACGGGGGAACATGAAACAGAAAGAGTATGGCTACTTCCTGGAATGCTAATATGTTTAGCTTCACACATGATACTAATGTGACTCTAATGTATTAACTAAACCACTCAAATCATTTGTAATAGGCTTAACAACGTTAAACAAGTAACACGAACATGAACGACACCAAAACGGCAAAGTTGCACACTTTATTGGAGAATGAGCCATATACAACCCAGTGGATTTGAACCAATGCTCAGTATGATTTTGTTTTTGACACAAATCTATTTTTATGATTACCTGGTTGTGAAGTTTTAATATATTCTCTATGTGATACCTCTATATTTACAGTTTTACAGATATTTCCATTATCTTGATCAACGAGTAAATCAGAATTCAAGGCTATTTATTTACCGGTATTTATACAATTCGAGAAAAAGCTAAGGTTCCTCAGCTAGGGATTGCATCTCTTTGTCTGTGTGCTTTCTCTTCAAAATGAATGGATTTTCATTTGTATCTTGTTCTCATCGTCATGGAAATAAGCAAACAAAAATTGATAACCTTTTAAAGACTGAGCATTTCCTGAGCAAAGTCTTGTTCAGTTATTAGAATTATTTAATTGCATAGGTTTTAAGGTGTCTGGTCCACGGGTACCAGTACGCGCTAGTTTCCAGGTCGGTAAGTGCCGCAATATGCATGCGCATATACTCTGAGTAGTGTTTGGAAGCTAAAAATTGCCATATTTTAATATTTTCAAGAAAATTAGTTCGGTGACCCCCAATTTTTATTATTTTATTTGAAAGAACATACTTGTGCGCAACTTTAGTTTTGAATTAACACTAAATAATGTCACTTTTGCCACATTTCCCGTAGACCCCTGTACTAATTTTCCCCAAAAAATGCTGTTTTTAAACCGACTCTTATGCAAAAACGAGTCTGTCGACCCCCAATTTTTATTTTAAAAATCGTTCTACATCGATAAAATATCATTCATGCCGATTTTTACTAGAAAATATCGGGCAGATCTATCAAGGACCAGACACCTTAAAAAGATTTTGATATTGTAGTAGCTGATATTTTTAAAAAAGCATTAAGGGCACAGTTAACACCTTATTTTCTGAAATATTTTATGCTTTGTAACTCAGCAACTAATAAGTAAATCCATATAAAAGTATACATTTCTAGATGTGGATTTTCATGTAGAAGATGATTGTTAGGTCAGTTTTGGACCAAAATGTATGATTTTGGACCAAGGTTCAAAAAACTTTTGTTCTTGGACCACTATATTTGTAAACAACCTAAAACTAAATTTTGAAAAAATAAAAGTTGGACCTCTTATGCTTTTTAGAATCTAAAAACATATGTCTAGGATCACATATCTTAAATTTTTGATTTTTGACTAAACTTTTTGAAATATCGCCTAAAATAGGCCAAAAATGACAAAAAATGATTGTGATATATTAAAGTCTCCATTTTAAACGGGATTCTAATTAGTTCCTTTATAATGCTGAAGTTTTGGAATGACCTGTATGTTTTTATCTGCAGCCTCATGCAGTTATGTTAAATTACACTTCAGCACCTGAGTATAAATACAAGGATTGTGTACACGGCCTTGTCATTATAGCATGGGTTACCTTGGTCATTTACTGGTCAATGCCAAATTGAATGTTTACCTGATGGTCCTTGAGGTCCTCTGTATTTTGGTCATTCCATGTCCATACT
>JXSR01S017179.1:24290-35071 GCA_000969725.1 Ophiothrix spiculata
GTCCGATTACAAAGGTGGAAGGCGGAGGCATCGTGATCGACACTCTGTGTCGAGAACCGCGCGGCCCGAGAACCGCGTATTCTAGTTTTTTATAAACTACGAAGTGTGAGTGCTCACTCGATCTGTACCCCTCAAATACATCCCTGGAACCAAGTATACTTAAAGGGACTGGCCTAGCATATCAAAAACTTCTAGCCTGAAATGAGCAATAAATATTTCAATGCTGTTCCATATACACTGCACAAGTTTTGTTTACACAGACATGCTTGCATGAGCACAGCATATATCTGTACACTAAATTTCGTTCCAGCTGATCGTTTTCTGACTTCGATGTCCGAGAAGACAGCAAAAACGCGGGCAGTTCTTCACAACCAATCAGGACATATTTTATATCATTAGAAAGCTAGTCTTTTGAATATTCATGATCCACCCGAAGGCAATCGAAAAAGGATAGACAGGCTAATTGGCGGTTACATTTATAGTGACAAGTCCCTTCCAAATGGCTGAAAATGACAATTTTGCCATTGAAAACAGATTTTTGAGGATATTTTAGGTCAAAAACGCGGGCACTTCTTAATAAGAAATTTTTTGAAGTAAGATTTTCATGATAAAGTATACTTTAAAGATGACAATACCGAGCGAAGGCATTAACTTTTTATCAAAATAAACTCATAGTGACAGAAGATAGAACAGCGACTACCAAATTAACAGCTCTCTCGCCGTGCTTAAGAGGCTTGTAAACTTTACATTGAGCAGATGCACGGGACTTCATATGATCCTGTCCGCTGATTTTCTGACTATATATTTTTTTCACATGTATTGATACTACATGATTATACTAACATATCCTACCAGTATAGTTTCTGCTGAATTTGTGTAACAGAGGAGAAAACCAAAAATTTTTACCAGCTGTATTTTTTGTTGCCGGCGACAAAAAATGGTTGAAAAAGTGTTTCTAGTTTCAAATCTTAAAACGATCTTGTTTCTACACCTGTGATGGGTAAACAAAATTATTTTTGATAAAATTGTTTCTTTTTTGATATGTATTAACTTATCTCCAAGAGCTTCATTTGATCTTTTATCTGGTTAATCCAGACTGAGGTACAAATTTAGGATTTAGAAAACACTGGATAGTCACACCACCATATAGATATATTGCAAATCAATTCACTGTCAATTTGAGCCATTTCTGTGTACATTTTTTGGATTTTACTACACTTTTAAGTTTTAAAGCATTTCCATAAGTTTTTAATTCTAAGTGGAATCTAGGCTATTCCCTTTAAAGTCTCATCCAAATTTTTAGGATTAGGGTTTAGGGTTAGGGTTTGGGTTAGGGTATGTTAGGGTTAGGGTTATGTTATGGTTAGTGAGTTAGGGTGAGGTCATAGTAAGTGAGTTATGGTCAGGTCAAGGGTGAAGTTTTTAATGGGACTTTTAGTGTACCTTTTGTGATTCTTCAGGATTTTTCCTGATTTCAGGATTTGTGGTGTAGATTTCATGATTTTTTGTTCAAAATTTCAGCAATTTTATTTGTTTTCAGCTCGATATAGGGTATTTTCATCCAATTTAATGTTGTTTTTTCAGGATTTTACTGAGCCAGGATTTTTCCAAAACCCCAATCACAAGCCCGTAGCCAGGGGGGGTGCGGTGGGGGCGTCGCACCCCCCAAACTTTTACAACCTACAAAAAAGGTCCACAAAAATTCCCTTAATGTCCACCAAAATAACACCTGAAGCACGGAGATGTAGGTCGTTTCTTAATAAAATACTACAAAAAATGCTTGGAATAATACTGAAAACCTTTTTTTTTTTTTTTTTTTGCTTGTCACTTTGTCAAAATCACTAAAATTAGTTTAGGATTGACCAAAACGAAAATTTTTTCCTCCAAAAGGTCCACTTTTTGAAAATCCGCACCCCCCTTGAAAAAATCCTGGCTACGGGCCTGCCCAATCACACCCCTGATTAGGCCTATATTAGAAAAAGAATTCTACTACAATAGAGAAAAAAAGCACATGTCATGGGAGGTCCTATTCAGGGCCTTACGAAGGGGGGGGGGGGCAGGACTTGCTCCCCCTGGCTCGAAAAAGTGGGACGCTGGCGGGAAAAATATCAAAATATTGGGACGATATTTTACTACTTTTACTGTCCTGAGATTACTGGCCCGTAAATTTTTAGTTAAAATAAGCCAATGTTAGAACAAATATAACTGTCTTATATCAATTTTGTGCTGAAAATAGCAAACTTTTCGCAAAATTGACGTTATATACATTGGGACGAAACATGAATTTTGGGACGGTAAATGTGTTTGCCCCCCCCCCCCCTTGGCTTACATGCCTTTGTACGGCCCTGGTCCTATTGGTTTTGTAAAATCAAATGCTGGTGTTCGTCAGGAATGAGAAGATCCCTGCTGGATGGAGTCAAGACATTCTCAGCATATTTTTCTTGGAAACTGTGATTTTCAGGTGACATTTGTAGCCATAAATTGTTGTTTTGGTGTACCAGTATCCATAAAAATGTTATCACATTTTGGATATTACATGGTAAATGAGGGGTTGCTTAGCAACAGGTAAACCACCTGCTCAAGTTCAATGTAACTACAATGAACTTGCTATTGCACAGGCTATGACCTTGAATGCTTACATCATATTCATCAAAACAAAAAATCAACCGTGTTGTAGGAGAAATCAGGAGCACTACTAATACATATATATGCGGAGTGGGTTGGCACAGTGGTAGTTCCTTCTCCTTGCACCAATGAGGTCCCGGGTTTGAGTCCCACGCCCGGTGCTTTATGTGCATTGGTTTTCAATCCATGCTCGCTTCTGCAGGTTTTTCTCTGGGTACTCCGGTCTTCCTCCTGCATTCAAAACTGATTTTAAAAAACATCTTGGAGCCCTGTTGAAGATAAGCTTCCTTTAGCTTACTTGGTACCAAGTACCATGTTGGGTTTCCTTTTTTATCCCTTCTGGATATGCTGCCTAAACTTGAACTTCAACACAAAAAAGCCTGGGCACATAGGGCAGCGTTTCAGATCCTTACATTAACATATACATTTATCTATAGATATTTAAAGGTTCGATTCTTTTCTGAGATCTATTCCAATTTGATTAATTTGCACTTGATTGTGAGTAATTTACATTTATTTTGTATATCTGTGAAAAATCTGGATGAAAAATCACAGATTGTCACTTTAAACATGATACACCTTTGAATTTTTGTTATCTCATCCCTTGAACACCTGTGTATTGCAAAGCGTACATCACGTAAAGCAGGGGTGTTTTCCCATCCTCAATATGCCCTGAAATGTAGAGTATAGTTATGAGCATCACCTGTGTATTGAAAGGAAAAGGGGAAAATGGGGGAAATCAGGCTTTGGGAGACTTGAGGGGCATTTGAATAATTAGGTCAAGCAGCAAACATCCGTCAGGAAATTTGAGTGACTCTTCCCAACTCCCATGACAAGATATTTAAGCTTATTTAATCATCTCTCTGTCTTGTTAGCATAACTTTTGATATTTCAACTAAGGTAAATAGACACAAGAATTGCACCATTTTGTTAATTGGCTTGGGACTCAGAAGTTATCAAATAAAATGATATTTTATCAATTTCATGATGACTTATCATTTAAGTTTTCACAAGATAATTGAGATCTGTTTCGTTAAATGGAATCAAAATCTTATTTTTTTTTCAAACATGATTCAGTGGTTCTTTAATTTACCATGTTTCTTAGAATTGATCGGCTTCAGCTTCGAGTTTGAATTTGGAAATTGAAACTTTGGAATTGTTATCTAAACTATTTGTTCAAAATGAGTCAATTAAACCATCTCTTTATTTTATAGACTTTTATATCCGTCAGTTTAAGGTAAATTGGTTGTTTTGTTAAGACATTCATTTTGAATTATAAGCAATTTGTCCAAAAAAAACACACCCAACACTTAAAGAAAATCCTACATTGTTGTCATACAATAACATGATTTTAATTAGTGCAGTGTTACAATTTATATTTAGTTGTTAAGTTGATTCTCCTTGATATTAATTGTCAAATTTAACAAATTAAATTAACAATGCTAATTTGATCCATTTTTTGAAACCTATTGTAAAAATAAATTGGATGTCATTAATGTGAAGATTTGTCATCCTATTTAAACTGTTATGGAAATATTTTCCAATGAATTATATAGAGACCGTTAATCCTTAATAACGTAGGATATTTGAAATGTTACACCTATACATACAATGTGCTTGCTGTTTTGAGGGCGCTTTTTTTACAGATTTTGGTATTTATAGCTGTTGTACCTAATTTGCCTATTTGGCCTAAAATATGTTAATCACAGCAAATGGTGATTTTTCAAAGTCTTATACCCCTTTAGACAGGTGGATTAGGGTTGTTTTTGAGGATTGAAGGGTGAATCAGGTGACACCGTTTAGGGTATCAAAGATAGCCAAAATTCCCATTTAGGGTGTATATAGTGAAAAAGGCAATATTTTGGCCTCAGAAATAATCACCCTGTACGGGGTGATTTGAAAAACTGTGATCACGCTATGTGTGTCTCGATCTTGACATATCGATACTCAAAAAGCTATCGATAACAGCACTAATTTCTAAAAACTGTGAAAAACAATATAATTCAGTCATATTTAAACAGTCATAAGCTTTGACCCATTTTACTCAAAGCTTGATGTATATGCCCAAAAGCCTCTAGATTCTCGATTCTGATTTCTGACCTTTATGTTTGCGAAAACCCCTCTGGATTCCCGATTCCTGGTATTTTGATGTCTCATTTGCATGGGTGAGTCTGCAATACATCACATCTGATTTATCAAAGTTTATGAAACTCAAGCCCACATACTATATTCATGTCATAATGATGATTACCTTCTAGAAACAATGGGATGCATCCAATGGTTACTTGATGAGTTCTATAATAGGGAGCTATGATTGAGTAAAAATGTAAGTTATGCGGTATCTGATTATATCATGTAGCATATCATTTTATCGATTATCATGGACAAAAAATGTTTTCCATTTAAATGGGCATTGGACAAAATTCAAATTTTATTTGAGTATGATTCACACTTCATATGTTAGAAAATAACAGTCAATTACCAGATATTGGGGAAATTTTGATCAAAACCGTGAGAAAAGTGTAAAATTTGAATATTATTGTGTTTGTTGATCTTGGGTGTGAGGCTATTCTTTAAATGTATTTATTGATGCAATAAATCAAGAAAGATACCACAATTTGATTTTAAAACATTCCTTTCACATCATAGATTGCAAATAAATCAAAAGAAATTTGGATTTTGCATTAGATCTACTGAAAAGGTCAATTTCAAAAATTCAACTATAGAGGGCAGTATTTATCGTTGTCGAAAACGATAATTAAAAATAAAAGAATATCTAAATATTTTGATATATAGAGTTTGGATTTGAAAATGAAACTTTGCATGCTGTCATGATTACCGCTAATACTTTAAATGATGCAAAAATCTCAAAATGCCTGGGGAAAAGTTTGGGGATGATGCTGAACTTGTCCAATGCCCCTTTAACAGTTGAACCAAACTGTTTAGTAAATATTCTAAGTCTACATCATTAGCTCTCATGTATTTTCTCAGCTGGCCAATACTGATCAAAATCCGCTGCCAAGTAGCTGGATTATGCTGGCCATTCAGCTTAAACAACTCATGTGTGCCGTGCAGGCACACAGGCACTATTTGGTTACCAAACGGGATAGGTCTCAGGATGATTTTGGTCACAAGAATGGTTGGTGCGAAGGAACCTATAACAGGTTTTAATTACTGTATAAGTGGTATTTTTCGCGCTACATTTATTTTCGCGCAAAATGAGATTAGCGCGAAAATAAATGTACCGCGAAAATTAATGTGGATTTGTTGATAATGTAATTCTATACTCGGACAATGTACATATGCGCGAAAATAAAAACGCGCGAAAAGGTTCAAAATTGACTGAGTGCGAAAATTACTGAGCGCGGAAATATTAGCGTTTACAGTATGTTACATCTGATATATTGCAACACATAAGGCGAAATCATACTCGGCCTCCAAACAAATTTTTTCCTACCAAACATTTGGTTGTGACGTCACCAAATATTTGCCATCAAACTTAAAGTATGAACGGGTAGCAAACATTTGGTCCAATGTATATGGCAATTCAATAGCATGTGCAATCTAGCGCGAAATTTTATTTGGTCTCAACTCGGTGTTGACGTTATTTTGTTTGGGGTCACTCGTCATTTTGACGTCACAACCAAATGTTTGGTAGCGAAAAATTTGTTTGGAAGCCGAGTATGTTTTCGGCTATACATATTTTAACTCCCCGTTAATTTACTCACTGTTTTATCCATCAATGGGGATGCTGAGATGTGTAAAGGTTATCTTTTTCATGATGATACATCATAGGGCGTTTCTTCATCAAGTCCTGCATGGGGTCCTGAGCTCTCAATGACTTTGACACTGTGGTTGTTTGGTGTAAACAATAAAACTGTTTTGTTCTTTTATTTGATCATAATTTGCTGTGAAGTTCATCTTCAATTCTTGTCAAGGTCACCATCCTGGTTAATGTTATCTAAGGTTTTCTTCCTGAAGTGCATCATTTTTGCAATGTCTAACCCCAGGGGGCGGGGGGGCACCATGGCCAACTTTGGTTTTGGTAGGGGTGTGCGGCCCTGATATCTGAAACCCTAGTCTAGGGAACTGAAGATTGACCTTGAAAAGGGGGTCTAGAGAACTGAAGGGACCAAAAAATGACCCTCAGAACTAGTTTTTTGGGCTAAATTTGGGCTCTGGAAGCAAATTTTTTTAAAAGTTAGCAAATTTTTTTGAAAGTTTGCTTGAAATAGGGGTCTTTGGAACTTAATTTCAAACAATGAGGCTAGGAAACTGACAATTTTTTAAAATAAGGCTTGTGAACTAAAGGTTGTGCTTGAAATGGGGGTCTAGGGAGTGCCAGACAAGGCGTGAAAGGGGGTCTTGAGGGCCGCACATACACATATTACCTTTCTAGGTCAGTGCCCCCCCCCCCCGTCTAACCTGCTTTTGCTTTGTATTTCACAGGTTTAAAAACAACTTGTATACCATATTTATATATTTTTTCTAATATAATAGAGTAATTTTAAGATAAAGTAACTCATTATATTACTGTCTCAAGTGACATAATTCAATATCTTGTAAAATTATCAAGCCTTTATTGTTTGAAATTATTTGCTCAGGAAATTGTCTTGAAGGTCAGTATGTAGGGAAGAATTCAATTCTTCCATTAATTCCTACCTGCCTGCTGTTGAATACAATGTAATTATGGTTGGAAGTGTGTAAATGTGATGCAAGGTTGTTTTAATATTTGACAAGGGTCATTCAAAAAGATTTGAGACTCGTATTTTATTATGCCCACATCGATGTATTAGATAAGGGTAGATTCATACTGTCATATATTCAGTACCGAATGTATACTTGTGACGTTAAAATCATTCGAAACCGGATGACCATGCCAGGTTGAAACGGATTAAATAGCCCGCTTGACAACACTATTCAGCACGTATTGATGCCTGGCAATATGTGGACACTAGCAAAATATATCTTTCTCCGGTGTATACTTTTTATTCGATGCCGAATATATTTTGACGTCACAAATATACATTCGGTACCGAATGTATGAGAGTATGAATCAACCTTAATGCTGATAATTTGACAGTACTGATTGATACTTAAAATTTTTCAGAATATTTCATGATCAGTGTCAAAAACAAAATTACGATAATTCAATTTGTTTGCACATTATGTTCGCGATGTTGAAGTATAACCTAGACAAACATGATACTGATTTGATCCCAACCTGAGATTTTGTTTTTCGTAAAACTTACATCCGATCTCTATACCTCTGGTCCCTGGCACTGGTCCAAAACTTTAACATCGTATTAAAGGTGTAATTCATGATTTTGATGTGACAAAAACCTCACCTGTTTTCTAGCTAAATAATAAAAACAGTACATTATGAATATATACAGAAAATTTCACTTGATTCCGACCATTCGTTTCCAAGTTACAAGCTTTTCAGCATTTTGAAAATCCCCATAGGCTACTGTGTTGTAATTACTGTCGGGGCCCCGACAATAATTAGAAAATGACAAATTTTCTCACTTTTCCCAAAAATGCAAGCACATATGAAAGGAATGGTTTGGGGATCGTAACATATACCAGTCGACGATTCATGTAAGCTAAAAAACTCAATTTTGATAGAGGTGACCTTGAGGGTGAAAAGTGGATCATGAATTGCCCCTTTAATATGCGAAAACATTGACCTTTTAACTGCGACTGTAAAATGTAAAAATAAAAAAGGTAATACTATAAGATGATACGCAAAGTAGGGCCTATTCCTGGACATACATAGATAGACACCCCCCCCCCCCCCTGGATCCCAAAACAGCATGGGTATCACGGTGTTAGAATTTATCTGATATATGTCAAATATAAATGACAATTATGTCAAATTAAATGTAATTTGTAGCATGAAATCATGATAACATCTGGCTGTATTATTCAACCTGTAATCATGATGGTATTGCATGTTTACAAATTGTAAACATATACAAGTGCTTTAAAAATGATATAAAGAGAAAGCCAATCATATAGTGATGTTTGACAGTTTTTACTAAAGTGATTTGGAAATATGATGATTAGAGCTACACTCACACAGATGTAGTCTGAGATAAAGTGAAAAATTCAGAGAAGTTGGCAAGGCGGGTATCCACTGGGATGCACCTTTACCTTGTCATGTAAGTGTAAGAAAGTCGTATCTGCAATGGCTGCCATGTTTTATATTCAGAGCTAGACATTGGTATTTTTTCGTACTAGCCAGTCGGGCAGGTAACTTTCCCAAATAACCCGCCCGACAAGAAATTTACCTGCCCGAATTCTAACTATTTAAAAAACAAAATATCACTTACTTCTAAAGAATTGGAAATTTGCTACAAATGGTGAACACGAGAATATAAGTGTTTACAGTAAAACTGTTTTACAAATCTGTGTGTTTTTTCATAAAGAAACTCAAAAAATTGTGTAGTTTTTGAGAAAGTTGCTATTTCTGTATAAATTGAAATCCAAATTTTGAAAAAAATTTACCCGCCATGTCGGTCAGGTAACTTTCAATTTGTATCTGCCTGACACCAAAGTTACCCGCCAGAGGCTGTCGGGCGGGTGCGAATGTCCAGCCCTGATTATATTTGTTTAACACCATGTCACTAGGATGCAAAAAATCTCTCAAAATTCCCTGCCATATGTTAGTGCCTCTTGAAATGGTTCTTCAAGTGATGGGGTCACCTCAGGGGGGGGGGGGGGGGGGGGTCTGAAGCCAAAAATATACCCTTTTTCCCCTATTCACACCCTAAATCAGGATTTTACCAATATGAAATTCACACTAGGATTTGAAAAAATACCATATTTCTTGAAAATTGCCCCAAAATGGCTGTTTTTGATACCCTAAACGGTGTCACCTGATACACCTTTCAGTCCTCAAAAACAACCCTAATTCCCCATTTTGTTGGTCATGCTATGCCAGCAACATTATATTTGAGTGGCCCCCTACGGGGGTCACCTGAAGAGCAATTCAGGCTGACGACCCCAGACTGGACATTGTATAGTGTGCAATGCAAATTTATGAAAAATGGCAGCTATTAGTATTACAGGCATGACTTTCTGGCACTCACTTGACGACCTGAAGCAAGTCAGACATGTGGAAAAGAGAAGCTGTCTGATTGTCACTTTGGTCAGCCAATTCTGCTTACTCATGTGTACTCGGTGGGAAATTTTTGACAAATCTCTTCAGGCTTTTTGATTATAATCACAATTTTTTGATCCAAAAGGTAAGAGTTTAATTTAAATTTAAGTTAAATTAATATTTTCTATCAGAGTTCAATTTTTTCAAAAAGGGTGGACATTTTACCTCAATTTCAATTTTTCACATTCAAAATTGGAAATGCGCTAAGTCCAAATATACGGGGAATGCAGGACCCAAGTAGTGGCCTGGCATGGCCAGTGGTACATTCAAATAAATCGAGGGCATCTCCTAGTTCAAAACTGGTTGAAAACTCCTGTTTCGGAGGAGGCTAGAAACGGTTGAAAGTGAAAGATCTGTTAGGGTTATATACCATTTCTGTTAATTGTTTGAATCTTTTTAAAGATTCAGCTGTTCCAAATGATGAATCTAATAAGACAATTAAAGTTCATAATGGCATTACTTGTGAATCAGTTGGCATAAAGAAAAAAAAAAGGAAGTGAGAGCTTTAATAGAATTTAGAACCAATATACTTTTCTTGAGGATTTTTTGAAGACATCCGAAAGAAAATGTCACATATAAGTAAAGAGCTTAAGTAAATGGCAGGAAAGTGTCAAGTCATCGGATCAAACATGATTTTTCTCATGAATGAAACTCAGATGATGTAGATAAGAGTGGTGTTACATCTTAAGGAGTTCCTGAGAATGACCCAAAGGAGAAGGATGGAGTTAACCTGTTCAAACAGTACAGCATTTTTATGAATGAAACTCTTCCTTCTTTGTTTGAATTAAACTTGCGCAAGTCACACATTTAAGTTCCTTATCAAGTGGGAGGGGGAGGGGGACCTACTAATAAATGGTATGTGTCAGACGACTGCGATCAAGATCAATTTAAGTATGGCAAGAGGAACTATGTAGGCCTTTTATTCTGATTGGACAACCTTTCTGTAGGTATGTTTCCACGACGAGTTCTGTTTCAAAAGGTACTCACTTTC
>JXSR01S017180.1:98768-108861 GCA_000969725.1 Ophiothrix spiculata
AATACTGCCCTCTATAATTGAATTTTTAAAATTGGCCTTTTCAGGAAATCTAATACAAACTCCAAATTTCGTGATTTATCTGCAATCTATGATGTGAAATGAATGTTTTACAACAAATCTTTGGCTCTTTCTTAATATATACCATCAATAAATACGTTTAGAGGATAGCCTCATACCCAAGATCAACCAGACCCAAGCACAGGGAATAAATATATGGAGAAAAAAACCACAAACAAACAAACAAAATAAAATTCAAATTTTTGGACAATTCTGAAGGTTTTGATCAAAATTTTCCTGATGTATGGTAATTGACTGTTAGTTTCTAACATATGAAGTGTAAGTCATCCACAGATAAAATTTCGTTCAATGCCCCTGTGAAGAAGTTTTTACGAATTTTCATATCCATGTGGATTGTGGAATAGTGGCTAATGCCTTTAATTTAATGAATAAAATTGTCAATTTGGAATCAATACTGTGTTTTAGATGCTACCCAAGGGGTATCATCTACAACACAGTATTGATTGACAAGTGCCCACCTACTCCGGGAAAGTACAAAAAAGCATCATGATCAATGCTTGATGAAAAAAAACGTTTTTGGTTAAATTTTGTGAGTGAGTGATTGGTGCCCCGGAGGAGGCACCCAAGTTTGGTTTTGGTAGGAGTGTGCGGCCCCGATATCTGAAACCCTAGTCTAGGGAGCGGAAGATCGGTTCCGAAAAGAAGGTTTAGAGAACTGAAGTGACCCAAAAATGACCCTTGAGAACTAATTTTGGGGGGTTAAATTTGGGCTCTGGAAGCTAAATTTTCCTTAATATATGGAGCTTGGGAACTAAATCTCAAAAATGAGGCTAATGAACTGAATTTTTTTTGAAAATAAGGCTTGCAAACTAAATATTGTGCTTGAAATGGGGGTCTAGGGAGTGGCAGTCAAGACGTGAAAAGGGAGTCTTGATGGCCGCACATACCCATACCACCTTTCTAGGTCAGTGCCACCCCCCTCCCACCGGGATTGGTGCATACTTGATGGAAAAAAAGTGGAGGTAATTTAATTAATTTTAATCTTGTTCAAAACTAGAATCACCATCTTGTTAAGCATGTAATTTTGCTTTTAAGAATTAACCAGTGTATCAGCTAACTCTCCGTACTACCAGGTTAGGTACACATGTATGCTTGTAGGATTAGGGAAATAGGAAATTCTACCAGAGCATTTCACAAATTTTTATTTCTGGCATCCCTCCACACACCAAATTCTCAACATTCTTAAAAGAGGCAAGTATGATGACATGGATCCGAGGTATTTATTACAACCACAGATTTTTAAAGTCTTTAAAAATCTATGTTACAACACACTTTCCTAATGGAAAAAGGTTATTCTTGGTGATGAAGGCCTGCAGTATCAAGTAACTTGACAATAATAATATTTTTGTGCTTTTGTTATATGGCTGTTTGATTGCTAGCATGTCACATTTTTGTCAGGAAAAGTTTATTGAGGTGTTACAAAACAAATACTACATTTCAAATCCTGCGACCGTTCATGTGTACCCAGAAGTACAGAGACCTGATGCACTGGAGTACACATATTTTTATATGGTTTTATCAAATGTATGCAACACTGACCCAAGTCCATGGATTTTGACAAGTTTTGAATACATATAGGGCTTTTAGGGGCACTTGCGGTGTGGATTCATTTTAGACCTTCACGCACAAGGTAGCCCTGGCTATAAGAAAGTCTCCTGTCTATAACTCACTTTTGAAAAAAGTGGACTTTGGTCAGTCTTGCATTCTGGTATTCAATTATTTTATGCTTTTGTTAGATAGCCGTTTGATTGCAAGCATGTCACATTTTTGTCAGGAAAAGTTAACTTAAGTGAAGTGTTATAAAACAAATACTGCATTTCAAATCCTGCGAACGCCCTGGAAAAAATCGAGTACAATTCTAGTACACATTCCTGAGGTGCAAATTTGGAACACAAATTCGAGTACAATTTAAGTTCAATTCGAGTACAAATCTGTGTACTCGAATTGTACTTCAATTGTACTCGAATCTGTGTTCCAAATTTGCACCTCAGGAATGTGTACTAGAATTGTACTCGATTTTTACCAGGGCGTGCATGTATACCCAGAAGTACAGAGACCTGATGCACTGAAGTACGTACATTTTTATATGGTTTTTAATCAAATATTATTGAGTAACAGAATAAGATCTTGTCAAAAAATGTTAGGTTTACACCAGCATTATTTAGAAATAAAATGGTACAGGTGAATTGTTTTGAGAATATGAGGCTTACTACAAAATTGTATTATTTTATGCCAACTATTACTTTTTTCGGAATTTAGGAATACAAGCTAGCTGAGGATGCCCAACAACTGATGCATTATCAAAAGGCTGCCAAATACACTAAAACTGAATCTATCTATGATACATGTACTCCGTCCACAGCACAGGTAGTATTGGCATTGTGATTCTTCTATGATCCTTATCATTTCTGGTTTTAAATGGGTCATGGGATTTCAAAGAATAACTGAATGTACTATCCTAATTAAAACAAAAGTAACTAAAAACTGTGTACCTCACTTGCAGAAACCCTTTATCACTATAAACAAAATAAATCATTTGTGACCTGCTCCCACTAATCCCGACTTTGTCCGGGATTCGTGTGACCTGCTCCCACGAATCCCGGACAAAGTCAGGAAAAATCATTTGTCTAATTTGCCCATATTAAAAATGCTGAAATTACAAACTTTAAAATGAGATGTCAACATTGCTCAAACTTTTGCCACTGAAAAATCATTTTTTCCCTTGAAAATTCCTATGTTTTCTTTTGATATGTGGCATATTCATTGGGCTGTAACTCCATAAGTGCTCTGGCGACTTGTCCGGGTTTTGTTGGAGCAAGTCACATTTTGTTCATTTTCATATGTAAAGGGCCTCAGGCCTTATATACTATTAAATGCACGCAAGCACCAAATCAGTGCCTGGTGGAAACCAATTAACAAAATATTAAGACTCTTTTTTTCATATAGCGCAAAGAGGAAGGGCGGTATAGAAGAATATTTAGATTGCCTTTTCACAGAAAGTAGGACAGTAATTGCTCAATTGTAATGTTGACTCACTTGAATTTATTTCAAGGAGAGAACCTTGAACTAAAATAGATTGAGTAAATGAAATATCTTATTTACATAGCTTTATTTGTAGTCTGCTTTTATCTTGCTTATATTTGTAGACTTGGTACATATTTCAAACAGGCCAAGGTAATGACCTTGTGGGGGTTACTTATAGTTACTTATTTTCGCTGCTCTTACCAAAAAGACCTCCTATTTTACCAACTGTCACCCGATGACTCCCTATTTTTTTTAAAATTCCTTGTCACTAAAACAACCTTTGTCACTTAAAGACCAATATTTTCTTAATTTGATATATATTTTTTTTAAATTTTTGCAGAGAATTTTTGGAATTTTTAAGGATTTTTTTCGAGAGTTTTTGGGTCATTTTGACCCAGAAAGACCCTACCTTTTTATGAATTTCTCCCAAAGATCCCCCAAATTTTTTGGCACTTGTGTCACTGAAAGACTCCCCTTTTTGAACCCAATTTGTTGCCGAAAGACTCCTACTTCCGAGGTGCTCCGTACATCACTTTCATATGTAAATGCCCCCCCCCCCATCTGGAGTATAACTAGGCTTATGTTTACCTATCCGTCATTAAAATGTGCATTTATAGTGCAATTTACATCATAAAGTTGTATCAAAAATGGCATAAACATCATTGTCCAAGTAAAACCGGTTAACATATGGGTAGTATTTTTGGTATTTTCGGGTTTGCTCATCAGGTGATACTCAAAATCTTCGGATGCGCCTCTGTACCCAACCAAAATCTGAGTACCCCCAATCTTGTGCTTTATGCATGGACCTGTAGTTCTGTGACCTTGTATTGACCTCATGTGACCTCTACAGACCGACCTGGATAAACAAACAAACAGACAGAAGTGCACCTATAATAGATCCACAAGTCTTGAAATTTGAAGTCCCCAACCCTCTCAAGGAATCCTGGTTTCAAGTCTGTTCTTAACAAAGTCATTCATTTTCTTTCATTTATAACATTATCATCAAATAGATAGGAGTTGTCAAGAACAATTCTGGACGATTATATCATAACATTGTCCGTAGCAAAAAGAAAAGGAAGGTTCCAGGAGACCTCCTGGACACTTTTTAGGCAATTCTAAGTGAATTTGTCTTCCAGCAGCTCGAAATTTAGTCAGTGGTTTGTTTCCGTCAAAATCAAGCATACAATTTATTCCGTAACAAAAATAAGGTAACGGAGCATCGGGTACCACAGCCCCGATTTCAGCTGAATTTCGAGCTGTGAAAACACACATTCATTCTAAGTAGTATCCAGGAGAATCCACTGAGCTATATCCTGGACCAGTCTTGTTCCAGTAGACCTCCAGGAGGTCCCCCTGTTTTTTTCACCTGCAAATTAGGTATCCAGTGACCTCCTGGAAAGCTGCTATATTTTGCTATGGGTGTCCGATGCACCTTGAATGGAATAATTTTAAATATTGATGACCTAGACATATCTATTGCCCTGTACTTGGCTTTAAAGCAAGAAGTTGTGGACACTTGGTTATCACGTTCTTGTCATCATTATTTTATCTGGTGTTTAATATTTGATTATAATCTTTTGCAAACACTGGTAGATATCAACAGTCAAGTATGAATCACAGTCATAACAAAGTTTAACAATCACGCACAGACAGTCTGACCCTGGCTAGGGACATTGCATGCAAGGCCTACTCAGGGCCTACTAGCTGAACTGATCATCATTTCCAGTGCAATGAAATGATGTCAACCCATGCATTATTTTGTTATTCCTTTACCAGATGTGCATGACACATATTTTTATTTTGTTCTTCTTTAACACTTCAGTGCATATGGTGTTTTAGAATCCCATTAGTGCACAAGGAGGGGGTCCAAATGGACCCCCCCCCTAAAACCATGTTCTCGGTCAAATTTTCCTCTGAAATTTTTGGTCAGGTGTAGATTGTGTCAGCACAACCTGCAAAACACAAAAAGATCGGTCGTTCAATTTCAAAATGGCGTCCGAAAAATGGATTTCAATTTTTGAAAATAAAATTCCCTTAACGGCTTTCCTGATTGAATTTTTTGATAAAATGTGGCTCATGGAAGCAGAAGATAAGTACAAATACATTGCTGAAAAGAAATTGAAAAAAAAAATTTTGGTTATGTTTTTATGGACAAAACAAATATTGAACAGCGCCATCATTTTACCAGTTTATGCTAAAAACGACGTGACCAAATTGAATTTTGTTTGCACCAAAACATGTACAACCCCTACCCTGACAATTACATAAAACAGCTTGATTGAGTTTTGTTGCGTTTTGCGCGAAAAACAAAATCCAGGGTCCATATGGACCCCCCCCCCTTATGCACTTAAGTGTTAATGTTCTACAATAAGTTTCTGATGAGTGAGGGGCTATTGTCTTTACAAATTAGGCCACACTAATTTAATTGTTTGTCTCAAAGCTCACCTAAATTTGAAAACCTTATGCGGAATGCTTTTTTTTTTCTTTTATTAGTACAAATTTTTCCAAAAAGATAGATTGATAGATAAATAGCTATTGGTTAGACAAACATTCCTGCTAAGTTTGGATTAAATTGCTTGTATTGTAGTTGAGTTTGACATTTTTTGTGTGGATCGAGTCAAAAGAATGCCGGGAATAAAGACTAGAGACAGGGAACCAACCAAAAAGTAGTAACTGGATAGCCATTGGTTTATATAAACATTCCTAAAGTTTGGTTGAAATTGCTTGTTATTAAAGTCGAGTTATAGCATACCCAAAAAGCCGCCTGGAACCCAAACTAGAGACAGAGAACTGGTCAAAAAGTAATAGATAGTCATTGGTCAGATAAACATTCCTGCCAAGTTTGATTGAAATCCTACAACTGAAGATGCAGAGCGTTACTGAATAGTTAAGATGAAATATCTTAACCTTACTTGACCTTGTTCCGAGTTCCGATTCTGTGGATTTATCCACTCAATGGCAGAAATATGCCAATTATAGGAATGATCTATGGAAACACATGGTAAAATCTGTCAAAATTTAGAGCACTAGACATCACTGACTATATTTGGAAAAAAGGTTGAATTAGGTATTCAAACACGCCACAGAGTTGTTCATCACGAATCAACAACGATGCATCCATGCGTCTGCATATTTTTATTGCACGAGGGTGGCTTTAGTCACCCGAGCGTGATAAAAATACGCAGACGCATCGGATGCAGAGTTGTTGATTCGCGATGAACAACTCTGTGGCGGGTTTGAATACCTTTCAACAACGAAAATCTTCCTGGAAACGTATATGGATTAAATTCTAAATGTTTTCAATTTAAGAGATGGGCCTAACTTATCTTCATAAAAACATTTAGCATATCTGAAGCAAAGTGCTAATTTGTGAATGCTTGCTGCTTTGACTTTATCATTTTTCCCAAGCACCGGGCTTTTGCACGTACTATAAGTGCCTGACGTGCGATGATCAGTGTGACGACTTTTGTGTACTGCGTAAACGCACTTCAGTAAACGCAATTTGAATATCAACTGTGGATTCATCACTAATCAACAACGGTACGCGCCTGTATAAAGAGATACAGTGAGTTGTTGAACATATAATACTCTATATTGAAAATCAATAAGTAAAACTGTGTCTCACACACTCATTTTTTGCAGCTTTTAGCTTTTGTCACATCTGTTGCTCAGTTATGCCAGGCTTTTCTGGGGGGGGGGGGTACTCAAATTTGATTTTGGTAGGGTGTGCCGCTGGGAAATTTGAAGTTCAGCCCATATATACCAATTTTCAAGAAAAAAAGGGACCTGTCCATACCAAATGTCCAAATTTTGAGACAAACTTATACAAAAATTGACATTTTCTGCAAAAATATATGCTAATTTGGCACAAATTTGCTGATTTTTGTTTGAAATTTGGAAATAAAAATCAAAAATTTGCACCAATTTGATGCAAATTTTGGAAAATTTTGAAAATCAGACCCATCAAAATACCACATTTTGCAAAGAAAAAGGACCCATTGCCATACCAGACAGCCTGATTTTGCTACCCAAGGTTGTGGCAAATCCCCATATTCTCTTTTGTACTTTTAGTACCCCTCCCGGGGGAGGTGGAATCTCACATGATGTTGGTATACGAGTATGTGCCATGGTATGAGGGTATATTTTCACCACTTTAGGTATACTGATGGTTGGGTTTTAATATCACAGGCAATGCTCCCAAATTGGAAAATTTGCCATTAAGGCACCCAATTTAGACAAAATTAGGCGGAACCTTGATAAGTCCACATTTAAACCATTGCAACTAGGATCAGCTTCCTTGGTTTCTTGTGGGTTTCTGTGAGATTATCATATTAAAACCTTCTAGCCTGAAATGAGCAATAAAGATTTCAACGCTGCTCCATATACACTGCATGAGTTTTGTTTACATTGACATGCTTGCATGAGTACAGCATTGCACTGTACACTAAATTTCGTTCCATCTGATTGTTTTCAGACTTCGATGTCCGAAAAGACAGCAAAAACGCGGGCAGTTCCTCATAACCAATCATGACATATTTTATATCATTAGAAAGCTAGTCTTCTGAATATTCATGATCCATGCAAAGGCAATCGAAAAAGGGCAGACAGGCTAATTGACGGTTACATTTACAGCGACAAGTCCCTTCCAAATGGCTGAAAATGACCATTTTGCCATTGAAAAACAGATTTTTGAGGATATTTTAGGTCAAAAACGCAGGTACTTCTTAATAAGAAAAATTTTTGAAGTCAGATTTTTATGATAAAGTATACTTTAAAGATGACTATATCAAGCGAAGGCATTAACTTTTTATCAAAATAAACTCATAGTGACAGAAGATAGAATAGCGACTGCCAAATTAACAGCTGTCTCGCCGTGCTTAAGAGGCGTATAAACTTTATGTCGAGCAGATGCGTGGGACTTTTCCATATGTGGTGGTCATTATTGTTCCTTATCCGTGGAATTCAAGCATACCCGTGGTACTCAACTAGGGGCTCTCCGCCAACTTGGTTAAGTCTCTTAAAGGGGCATTAGACAAGTTCAGCATCATCCCTTATCTTTTTTTCCAGACATTCAGGATTTTTACATCATTTGAAGTGATTTTCAGGGGTTTAACAGATAGTCAGAAAGTTTGTAAAGATTGCATTTTATAACCCATGAGTTGAACATTTAGATACCGTTTGTTTCATTTCAATCGGTAATGTACAACAAAAGTTATGCTTTGTCAAAAAATTGAGTGTAAAATTTGCTGGTCCAATTTCACGAGTTTGTAAGTTCCCCTTGAATGAAGCTCTATTGAGTATTATCATTGATCTGTTCACTCAACCGTAACAATGTTTACTTATTTACTACGCACATGCTCTCTTTAATCAATGCTGAAAAAATGAACAAATTTGATGTAACAATAAGACAGATATGATGAGTTTTCCAAGTTGACCCATTTTTATTCCATTCAGAAACACCCCTACTTTAGGGCCAATAATCAGGAAATTGGACCAGACAAAAATCCACCCAAAAGTTTGAAAAAACATAACTTTTGTTGTATACTACTAATTGAAATGAAACAAATGGTATCTAAAAGTTCAACTCATGGGCTATAAAATGCAATATTTACATACTCTCTGACTATCCGTTAAACCCATGAAAATTGCACGCAAAGATTGTAAGGTTTATTCTGGGACACACTGTATCACTGTGCAAAATGTTACACCTGATTAAAGACGTTATGACCTAAAATTTTAGATGTTTCGTTAAAAATAGGTCAAAATTCAAAATTTTGCTATTATCATCCCTAAACTATGGTTTATCTAGGAAGAAAGTGACAAAGGAGCTGATTTCAACTTCTTGTGGTATTTATAGATGTCAATATTTACCTAAAAGAAGTTAGGGTGGGTGGGATTTGGGGAACCTGATATTTAAGGGGTGGGGTTCATTAAATTTATAGGCTATTAACACAAAATTATGCTTGAAGTGTGTCATGTTTGATATCGGATTAAACAAAGATATAATAAAAACAATGATGTTCAATTTGGTACCTTGTCACCTGGCAAAAATGTTATACCTGATTGAAGATGCAAAGCCCTGAAAATTGTGATTTCATGTGCAAAATAGGTCAAAATTACAAATGTAGTAATAATAGTTCTAAATATCAATTCTTTACTGACTTTTGTGCTTTAAAAGAAGGCTATTTGTATACTTCAAAATTGTCCTGTAAGTTTTCGCTCCACAAGCATGCAGGAACATTGTGTATATTTCAAAATGGCGACTTTAACCCTTTACACACAACTTTTTGGCGATCATTCAAAATGGATCCCAATAATGAGTACGAGTTTTGCGGCTTTCTATTATTCGTTATATATAGTTTGAATATGTCTTATAAAGCCTTTTCTACCAGGGTTGCACCCCCTTGACTACATAAAAACGCAAAATACTTACTTCAGCCATTTAAGTAATTTATTTCTTTAATTCTTAGTGGTCATTTTGATGACAGAATGGTAGGCAAGTAGAAATAAAGTAGGGCTCCCAAAGTTTGGTGGAGGGGGCTAAAGCTAAACACAATTTTGAAATAAACACACTGTACCTTACAGAAATAACATTTACCTTGTTCATAAGCAAACAAACTCGGTGAAAAAATGATATTTATAACTCTTGTTGCAACATTTTCAGTTTTCACCTATTTTTCACAAAAAATCACCATTTTCAGGACATTACGTCTTCAATCAGGTAAAACATTTTGTAAGGTGGTATAGTAACAAATTGAACATCACTTGTATTAAGTGGATATCAAACATGACACACTTCAAGCATAATTCAGAATCAATAACCTTTGTATCCAATGACTCCCCCTATAAATAAGGTTCCCCAACCCCAATTCACCCATACTTTTTTTTGGGTTATTATTGACACCTATTAATTTCACTATCAGTTGAAACCAGCTTCTTTGCCATTTTCTTTTCTAAATAAATACGAATATAGGGAAAATGATAGCAAAAT
>JXSR01S017181.1:3096-16343 GCA_000969725.1 Ophiothrix spiculata
CAACAATTTGATACAATTAAAAGGATATAATTTGAATAAGTTTTTCTGAGTCATAATTTTATCACAATTCTGGCAGAATTAATATATATTTACAATATTAATTCTGTAGAAGACTTAGGATCGGTCGTCTTTAATAGCGCTCGATGCTTTGGCATCGAGCGAAAAAACAATCGTTAAAATCATTGGTTGTGAGAGATATATACCTGAATAGAGAGAAAAATGCTGTTGGCAATACGTCACTTGGATGATTGTAAAAGATAGGACAAGTCGTTACTCAAGGTAGAATTTTAAGAATTGATGGTGTGAACTAGACAGAAAGATGTATCTGAAATTGTTTTGCATTATGTTCAGAAAGGTATAGATTGGGATGCAATGGTTGGAATGAGGCGGAAGGTTGTATCCGAAACATATTCTGAACTACTAAAATGAGGTACTTCTGGGGAAGTAAAGGTTAAAACATAAAGAAGGATGTAAATGAAACGATTCAAGAATAGACGGAATTGTGTTCTAGATTTATTCGATTACCTGCCATTTTTTTTTTTGGGGGGGGGGGCACGCTATAGTTAGTTCAATGCATTCAAAATAATAATCATGATGATTAATCATTTATTTCAAATTGCCTACCAATGAGTGTAGAAAGGGTCATGAGCAATAAAACGAATAAAATGAGGATCAAGAAAGATCTGCATGGACACATGGATTCCCTCTATACAAAATTGACAAGCTTTTTTAATAGACAGCGGATCACAGAAGACGTGATTTTGCTGTGAGTAAACAAAATCAGCCAGACAATAATCAAGATAATTGGCAGGATTTAAAGTTGGTTTTCTCAAGTCCGTTTGATTTGTACCGCCCAAGCTTAGAACTTGTGTTATCTCACCACACTTAATGAAATTGCTTTAGTCTCAAGGTCAATTTAGTTAAAGGACTTCTTGGCTAATGTACAACATGAACTGCGCTTCAAATGAACAAACTCTAGACTGTCATGAAAAAAGCTGAAAAATCTTGAACACTGAGAAAACTTGAGTTAAATATTTTCATACTATGCACATTAGTAATGCATAATTAGGATTGATTAAGACCAAATCACTGAATATTAATATTTTTCGTATATGAATCGTTTATGATTTTGGTATTATTATTTTTGGCTAATTTTGTTGCTACCACATGGAAAAACAAGTTCATTTGAATATTCAGCAAGATTGGGTATGTATAGTTATGATTAAAAAAATACAGACTAATTTACTTCCCCGTATGGACATATTAGTTTATGTGCGTTAGTCGGCAGCTTCATTCATATTTCAAGGTTTAATCCTTGTTCCTCCCCTCACTATACAGTTTAACATATGCAAGAAGCATTGCAATAAATATAATGACTTTCTTTTTGCATGTCTAAACCATCAAAATATGGTTTCTCTGACATGTATAACTAAACTAAAGTACACAACATTTTTTTTTCCAAATAAATAATCAGATACTGTCTTGTTTCCCTGTTTTCATTGCGAGAGGCAGACTTAAGTAAAAGGAAAGTTGGAGGATTTCCGCAGATCAATAATGAAGGATGCACACAGAGTAATGGCTAAGAGCTATCTTATGAAGACAGCGTTCACATATATGCTTCTTATTGTACAGTATAATGCACAATATAATTCATTTCAAAATGTTTTGATTTTATATAAGTGAAAGTGTCTCCAAGGGATAACGAATGAGCCAACTTAATGTGCTTTATATTGTCAAAGAATTATCTGAAGGAGTTTATATAATATAAGGTGTTTTGCATTACTTACACTGCAACTTTTTTAATTTTTATGTAGATCTTTTGATACAGCCAAAAAACACTTTTAAAAAACAGCATATTTCATAAATAAATACCAACATAATGTTACAATCAGGTACTTTCCCTCTTTTTTATAGAAATTTAATAGACTTACTGGGTATTAACCTTATTCAATGCCCAAAGAAGGAGCATTCGCACAGGGGACCAATGGCTTAATGTGACTTCTGAACCACAGAGCAATTAGAGTAAAGTTTCTTGCCCAAGAAAACAAGGAGACATGCATGTTCTGACCAGTGTTTGAATCCAGAACCACTGTAATAGAAGTCCTGTGCTCTTACTCGCCGCTCAACTACACTCACAAGTTAAAACAAGTTAATTACCTCCATATTTTCAAGATTAACCAATTCTAGAAGTTGAAATTACATCAAGCCATTTGGAGACAACAATTTTGCCGCTCTTTCCTCATCATGTCCAATAGAAAGAATTATTTTTGGTGATTATGGAAAGCCCAACATCTTGAACCATTGGGCTGAGGGCTGTATATAATTAACTTTACAACCAATCTGTATAGAGTAAAGATTTTTGAATTCTCTCTCTGGAATCATTTTGTAGCAACAAATGCCATTTGGTAGATTAAGGTGTTTGGTCCATGCGTACCAGTACGCGCTAGTTTCCGAGCTGGTAAGTGCCGCAATACGCATGCACGTATACTCTGAGTAGTGTTTTGAAGCATTAGCTTGAAGTAGGCCTACAACATTTGATAATTTGCTATAAGAGATACTATTAACAGCTACTGTCTTCCCCCCACCACATCTTTGCAATAAGACAGAATAATCATAATGCACAATATAATTCATTTCAAAATGTTTTTTATTATTTCATTTACAAGCCATTTTAGTTTATCGCTCTTTAAGGGATATAATGAATAATCTAAACAAACTCTGTGTTCTTCATATGCTGAAGTAATACTAAAGGAGCTTATTATGTGTTTTGCATTACTCTCTAAATGTAAACGAGTGAAAATTTCCCTCCCCAAAAGAGTGAAACTCATGTAAACCACTCAAAATGGATTGGTTTTGTATGTTAAACAGCAAATTTTCACTCATTAAGACTGAAAATCACTCCAAAAAGAATGAATTTCCACTCGTTTGAGGAGTTAAACGAAGGACAACTCGAAAAAAGAATTGTCCTGCGTTTAACTCCTCAAACGAGTGGAAATTTACTCTTTTAGTGATTTTCACTCTTAATGAGTGGAAGTTTGGTGTTTAACATGCAAAACCATTCCTTTTTGAGTGGTTTACAAGAGTTTCACTCTTTTGGGGAGTGAAATTTTCTTTTTTACATTTAGAGAGTACCTTGGAGAATATTACACTGCAACTGTTTGAATTTTATGTAGATCTGAAATAATGTTCTAAGTTATGTTCAAATTAATTTTAGCAGCATTTGATTTAGCAAATTAAGCAAGTAAAATTAGCAAAATTAAAAAGCTAGTTTATGATTTATTACAGTAGTCATTAAACGTCTCTATTCATAACATAACCAAGACACGGATGACAATTATTAGTAATGCTAAAGTCACATAAGTAGTAGGTCCAAAAAGTAGAAAAAGTAGTAGGTCGAGCTCCAGCCGAGCTGGCATATAACATGCAAAGCCAACACAAGTTTTATGAGTTTACAGTTGTATACACCTTGAAATTAACCCTTGTGTGGCCTATGTCTGCTGTAATGTGCTAGCTCAGCTGGGGCTTCGTCCACTACTCTCTCTTTATGTGACCTAAACATCAATATACTGTAAACACCAATATTTTGAGCATAGCTAATTTTGAATCATTTCGTGTGTTTTCATATTTGCACTCATGAATTATTTTTACCCTGCGAGGTATATAACACTATTTGTTTAGTTCCATTTTTCGTGCGAGACAAATTGAGCATATATAGCGTGAAAATAAATGTAGCGTATACAAATACCCCTTATACAGTATGTCTCAGCAAAGCATGTTAAATGACTTTTCCTGCTCAATCACCGGGGAAAGTTGCCTTGATATTAAAGGAACAATCTGTGATCCTGATGCGATTAACCTGAACTGCTTAAATTCGAACACCCAACCTCTTGCATCCTGATCAGTTGAATGTGCAGCAGGTGATTGCAAGTTTCCTCCATCAAGTTACTTCTGTTTTGAGCCAAGTTGGGGAGGCAGCCTTTGGTTGCAACATGGTATATGTGTATTCCCTACAGCTTTGGGATATAAGAGGGGTATGATATTTTCAGTTGGTCTGGCTTCCTCATCATCCTGCAGTGGGTGTAGAAAGCATACGACCTACAAGGTCTCCCTCTGACATTCTTAGTATATAACCCAAGAAAGAGCAAACTGCATAAGGCATTACTACTAGGTTTATCAGTGGACCAGAACCAGTAGTTTGGTAAATTTGGTCATGATCAATCCGCTTCTTGTTGAGCATGATTCAGCAGCAAGATGTTGCAAAAGTTATTGATCTTACTCTTCATGTTTCTTGTGAGCACCTATGATTCGCAGCCATACAACAATACTGTCGTGATCGCATGTTAATTGTGTTGAAGAGTTGTACTTTCATTTCAACTTACATACTACACCTTGTAACTTCCAGAATACAGACCAAGCAATGACGTTTCATCTCATATGGTCCTGGAAACTGTAACCCATCATACAATCTAGATATGCAAAGTCAGAGAAATGGTTGATGCACTTGCCATGAACTTGAAGGGACGACAGTGGACTGCAGTTGACACTCATGTACTCTGATAATGAGCCCCAGTTCTTTAGAGCTACAGCTGCTGTTCTTGACGACTGTGTCTGAGCTCTAGGGTAGAAGCATCCAGTAATGCAACATTGTCAGCAAAATCAAAGTTATTTACGACTTTGACAGGGTACCTAATACAGACTGACATAGATTTGTCACCAATTCGGAATCTATATATATCTTTACCGTAGAGTCATTTGCAGTATAGTCTATGGGTCAGCTATACTCTGCCTCTGCACAATATTTTTGCTATCAAACATTTGGTCATGACGTCACCAAATATTTTCGATCGAATTGAAAGTATAGACTGGTAACAAACATTTGATAGCCTCTACACAATATTTTCGCTATCAAACATTTAGTCATGATGTCACAAAATATTTTCGATCGAATTGAAAGTATAGACCGGTAACAAACATTTGATACTGGTTTAATGACTTTGTGGTCAACACATGTCCAATTTAGTGCGAAATCTTTTTTAGTCTTAACTTGGTGTTTATTATTTCATTTCATATCAAGACCATAAATGCTAAACCAGAAAATGAACTCTCACTATTATTTATTATTATATCACTCACAATTACCCTGTTCCTTTTAATTGCTACATTGTATCTAGGGTTCCTCATGAGGATTGTGGAAACAAGAGCAACATCAGGCCAAAAAAAAATAATTGTTGTGTTGCCCTCAAGTGGAATTTCTGAAAAATTGAGTCGGTCGGAAAATATTTTTTTTTAAATCATTTTTTTTAAAGCACCTAAACTACCAAATTTGGGTGCATTTTCCACTATTTTCAAAATATTTTCTCAAAAAACACCCAATCTGAGCAAAATTGGGTGCTTTCCCGACCCTAATATTTTTTTTTTTAAATTTTGGAATAGGGTCGGTCGCTGAGGGCAACATAACAATTTATTTTTTTGGCCTCATAATGAGCCACATAAGTGTTGTGTACACAAAGTAGCAAGGCATCAAGCAGGATTTGTAGAAATAAATCAGATCATTTACAGTTCAATATTATAACTCCAAGTTTGTCTGTTGATTCCCCAATGATTATTGCATTTTAAGGGGCCCTGCACGTCAATCATTACCTGGGAAAAATAGTGATATTTCATAATGTCTGCTGTTTACATTTTATGAGGTTGGGTAGCTGGGACTCATACACCATGGAGCTATCAATCTTCAAGAATTTTGTGGCTTGTATGAGCCCTGGTTGCTTACTGATGGTAAGAGGTATAAACAATGACTACTTTTTACAGAAGACATTGTCATTTTACAGGCATGTAGTTCTTTTAATTAGGGTTTCCGAGATTTACTCCTGACAAGAAATGTGGACGGCGGACAGTTTTAAGGAATGGTATGTCTCTTCCTGAAAAATTTTCAGGTGAGACAAAAAGGGTATACTTTTAGAAGCACAAATCAGCGTTTAGGATATTGATTTTAAGAACATGGATTCGGCGATTACAGTATGAATTTAAGAACATGAATTAAGAAGAAAAAAAACTCCAGGAAAATTTCCCTGGAACACACCCCAATCAGAATCGTTATTTAAACGAACTTCGGTACGGCAATTTATATCCAGGTTTTCAAGGTCATATTACACATGTAAAATAGGGAATTCGACTGAAATTTGCCGGGAAAGTTTGGGATTTTCTTTGGTCATTCAAGGTGAGACATTGAATTGACTCCCAATGTTGCACATGTCTGTAAGGGCTTTTTATGGTAGGTTAGTGAAAAGGGTGCTTAAAATACGATTGGTCAGTGAAAAGGGTTAGGATTACACATCGACCAGGTCAGTGTTTAGGGTCCCAAAATTTGAGAGTCTGCTCGCTGATGACACCACATGAAAGTATATAAGTGGCCCCCAGGGCTCACTGTGTATCCCCAAAAAACTTACAATCTTTGAGTGTAATGTCTTTGACTTTACCAGACAGTCAGAAAGTATGCGAAGGATGCAAGTTTGGTTCCCTTTAGTCGGTAATCTAGAAGTTTTGCTTTTTCAAATAATTGGTTTCTAACCGATTTCAAGAGGTTTCTGTGCATATTTTGGGTTTTGTTTAATATCTATGCTGGAAAAAATTCCAAGGTGACCCATTTTACTTCAATTCAGATCAGAAACACCCTGCTTTCCCCACCCGGTCTAATCAAAAAATTTTAAATGTGACCAGACAAATTTGTACCCAAATATCTAATAAAGAAAAAATTTCATTTCACAGAAAATGAAATGTTACATTTACATACTTTCTGACTATCTCTTAAAGCTAAGGAAATTACTTGCAAAGATTGCAAGGTTTTTCTGGGACACAAGGTACAAGCAATTTTAGGAATATTTTGGTGATGGCCTATATTCGTAATGTTACGTGAAACCTCCATTTATTAGCACGAGAATTAGAATTGATACAAGTCAGATTTTTTTTACAGTCAGACGCCATGCAGTCAGAGAGGTAAATCTCCATGCAAAATCTATCAAATGGATATTATATGATATTACCTTTGGAAATTCTCATATATTGCTCCAATGATTCCTAAAATTGTGGTTTTTTTTAATGGTTTATAAATTCATCACTATGTCACAAGATTTGTCTGTATGGTTCTTATTTATTATCATTTCTGCCTATTGTTCTATGCAATGAATTAATTTCCATATTTTCCTCATCAAGTTTACTTATTCTGCTACTATCTAAAGTAATTATATTCTGGATTTTAAATAAATATGAGAAAGTCCATCATAGAGTACAGTCTTGAGTAAATATTCCTGTGATTTCATTTCATGCACCTTTTCTGTTTCCCTACCTCTAGAAATTGTTACTTTTCAGATACTACATTTGAAACAAAACCCAACATTTTGCAAGTAGTTTAAGAAAGATATGGACATTTTCGAGGACATCTCAAATCTGTAAAACTCTAAATTTCGCATGCATTTTGTTATGTATCTCAAAATGAAAAATGCTGACTTTACAGGAAGTTTGTGGAGATCATCACAACATGCGTGTCAACAATTTTTTATTTTTTTGCACTCATATTCTATGGCTTTACATGCAAAGCCTGGGGAGTGGGGGCTGAAATGGGTAGGTATTGCATTACGGGTTTTCCAACAAGGTACTTTAAAATAGAACTGGTTTTTGGTTAAGAATAGGGTCTAGAGAACGGATTTCCCCCCCCAAATTTGAGGTCTTACGAACTGATTTTTTAACCATAAAAATATGACTATTAGAGCTAAAAATGGCCCAAATAAACTGGAAAACACATTTTGGGGTCACTCGCTTTGAAAGTGGGGTCTTTAGAATTGAAATAATTTTAAATGGGCATCTTGGGGAGCAGTTCAAGAGGCTTGAAAAGGGTCTTGGATGCATCACATACCCATACCTTCCATAAGTGTGAGTGATATCGCCCACTCCTTTGGGATGCAGAAATTCCCACAATTGCCTGCACTTGTGTTAAGTAAATCAGAAAATATATAATTTTATCAAATACTGTGGTGCTTAGGCAAAATGAGCGGAAAGTCACAACTTTCAAAACTGAGCTTATTATATTAACCGCTAATCAATATAGTGTATAACAGCAAAATGTAATCAAATAACCATGAATAACTGACCTTTGAAACTTAAGGTATAGTTAAAGGCTTATGCATTAATCCCCCTTATGTCAAAAACAACATTTTGAACTTCTAATCTTTTTTACTTTTAAGGCCGTTTCTTCAAAATCTTCATTCACAACTTTCCGTTCACTTCGCCGGATCACCCCACATATTGTGCCAATTTCAATTTAGTATTGGTTATAGATTACGCCTCCTGGTTTTGTCAATGCAAACAGCTGAAGAAGACACATAGTTGGTCTGGTGTTATATAAATGGCTTGGTGTGTAATCAGTGTAAGGGTTTGAGGTTGAAAATGTCTGCAAAATAAAAACAACACAGAGGAACACAAATAAATTAACAAACAAAAATGTGATGAGATGACAATATGACCAGATGGATTCAGTAGCGTAGCCAGGATTTTCATTCAGGGGGTCCACAAAAAGTCAAGTTACAAATTTGCCGACTACAAAAGCCACGATGTGCCAACTGACTTGTACTAAATTCAAGAAAAAGAGAGCCAATTTTTGCCAAACACTAAATTTTGATTCAAAATCATACAAAATACAAATTTTCCTGCAAAAATGTGCACTATTTAGGTACCGGTACCAAATTGTCCGAGCTGAGTTTACTATTTTTAAAAAATGTCCAAATTTGCGCCAATTTGGCGCACATTTTGGAAAATTTTGAAAAATAGACACACCAAAGTACCAAAATTTGCAAAGAAAAAGACCACTGAGGTAGTAAATAGCCTAATTTGTGTAACCTTTTTGATATATAAACCCAGACTTTTCGTTACAAATTAAACAAGTTTTGAACTCACAGAGGTTGGCACATTTTGGATTTTTTGGTTTAGATGAAATATTTTAGTGATTTTGCCGACGAAGTGTGAGCCTGAAGAACATTTCCAGTTGGCTAAATTTTGTGACAATAAAATATGCAAGGATAACTGAGAAAATATGATGACTGAGCTGTCTGCTTCGGCCCATGCAGCATCATACATCAACTTTAACTTATTTGCCAACTCAGAGTCCAAGTTAATGTCCATTACTCTGTCTAACTTAAATAATGCAAACACTGGAACTACCCTCACTCCCCTTTCCCCACCTCTCTGTCTTCTTTCCTCTTTTATCTCCTTTTGCCCTTCTTTTCTTTCTTTTTCTTCCTTTCCTTTTCCTCTTTTCCTTTTCTTCCCTGCAGTCTCAATTTGCCAACTGACAGTAATGTGCTGACTGACTTTTTTTAGTCCTGCCCCCCCCCCCCCTCTGGCTACGCCACTGGATGGATTAACATGACACATGACCAACTAACCACATTTGGACAAACACTTTAGTCCAATATCTATTCATTGGAGCAAACTACATGAGAGCTTAGAATATACATTGTACAAGATTCATAGGATGTACATCTATGTATGTGGTATGTGCACAAATGTAGGCCTATCGAGTTGAATGTACACATACATAGATGTATGTGTGAGGTGCACAAACGTGTACATTCAACTCGATACGTTTGTGCGCCTCACACACTAAGTGTGCGAGTTGACATGCGACTTGGTAGTACGCGTCTATATAACACGTAGGTGCAAACACATACCCGCAACTGAATATGCAGAGGGTATCCAAGTCTATGCTTTGATCGACACTAAATAGGCGGGAATTATGAGGCTTTTCTTCATCCGCAAGTACACATAATCCCACTTACACACGCGCCATAGATACTGATGCACGAGTCACACTACAACGCACGCTGCATCTCCTGCAGATGTGCTGTGTCAAGCTACGAACATGCTCAGTTAATTCACGATGTGAAGAGGACCACCTATTTGGTGTTGATCAAAGCATAGTTGATGTGTCATGGTGTAAACACAATCTCCAATCCTGGAATGTATATCGATGTACATTCAAAGCTCTTGTGTAGTTTGCCCCATTTTGTGACAAAGTTAAGCTATGGTCACAATTGCCCATACGGTGTTCATATGAACAGTATTCATATGAACGGTACAGATTTGCGTAGGACGTATTGACATTTTCAAAACTATTATTTACAAACTTTGTAGGGTCTACGGACACAGTTTCTTTAAAAAAATAAAATAGATTATTAAGTTATACAAAATAATTAAAATCATCATAAAACACTGTTTGTAACCATTCATACAAAGTATTGTGACCATTGCATTTCATAATACAATATTACAACATTCTGCTTTGAAAAAACAAGTTTCATGTTCATTAATAGTAGTAGTAGAAAAATTAAGAAAACATATGGGCTATGTGTAGGGAAATTAATAAAACATAAGTTAGTAGACAAAAAAGAAAACCTGTTTTACGGGCGGGCAGAACTTTCAAGTAGGGTCAGTCGGTTGGACACATTTTTTCTAAAATTTGTTTTGCCTAAATTGGGAGAAAAACTGAAAACTTTTACAAACTAATTTTCTAAAAAAATGTTAAATTTTGGCCCAAAACGGCTGATTTTACATAATTTTGACAAAACTAAATTTGTTTGTCAAAAACGCAAATTTAGAGTAGGTCGGGCCTGTAAAACAGAGGGTGTTTTTCGTTGCCTTATGTGTAAAATTGGAACATTCAAATAAGAAATCAATGAAAATATCATACAATTTTCTTCAAATCCTTGTGGAATGTTAGAATATGTAAATGAATTTAACGTCAAGTCAATGATGTTTATTTTCAAAAATTAGTAAAAATTTACTAAAACATTTAGTAGAAATTAGTAGAAAATTATCTAAATACCGTATCCACTCGTCCTGGTAATTCAACAATTTGCCATCTAAAAATCCCTTTCAAATACTACATAAGCTTAGACCAGTGTTTCCACTAAGGTTTTTGAGCTTGCGCCAATTCGAGCAAGTTTGTTAAAGTTTAAAGAGGTGCTTGCGCCAAAATCATGAGCTGTGACCAAAATTTGGCTCAATAAAGCTAGAAAAATAACTTTCTCACACATTTTCAGAGGCTCTTTGCGCCAATTTTCACTGCTCCTGCGCCAATGGCGCGCCATACGGCCTTAGCAGAAACACTGGCTTTAGACCACTTCTATAATAGACGTATTTTCGCCACCGAGGGATATCAACACTCAAAGCAAGACCAAGTATAACATCATTTGACACAATACGTATATGGAATCAGTCACAATGCATCCATGATGCAATACTTGGTCTCGTTATGAGTGCCGATATAAAGGAATAGTCTATTCTCTACGAATGAAGTATTATTTAAAAGTTTTTTGAACTATTTTTGGCACACAGGTATGAAATAACTCAAATGGCAACTGAAGGCGATGTACATTTAAAAGATCAATATTTGAAGTGGATACTGTACTAATAAAGAACATGATGCAAACCTGCGATAAAACAAACATAACCCTATAATATCAAGATGTTAATAAAACATATTTAAAACAAATAGAAAACAATTCTAATACAGAACTATTATGCTCAAGATGACAAGTTCAAAAGCAAACTGTTGTAAGTAAAACAAATGTATTAAGCATGAAGGGCATCTTTGAAATCATTTTATTTTTTGCTTATCATTGCTAAAGTATTTTCTTGTTGTCTTTTGCTTTGTAGCAATGTAAGAGCATGGTGTATCTCGATGTATTTTCTGAGCACAGGTTAAATATATGAAAAAAGAAAATGATATGTAACTAATGACACATGGGTTCATGCACAAAAGAGGTTTGTTTAAGAGTAAAAGGTTTAAAGTTAGACCTGGTTTAAGCAAAATTTTGTTTCACAGCTGAATATATGTTCCTCAACCAATATGGTCATATTTTTTGCTGTTTTGTAAGACATTTAGTTGAATCCTCAATATTCGAAAGCTGTTGCAAATGCTTCAAAAGGCTCTTTTATGGCAGCAGGAATTTTGACTTAGACCCAATCTAAATGTTAAATCTCTTTTGTGCATGTATACAGACCATGGAAATAAATTGATCTTCTTTTCCCGTCCCGCAACCATTTTTCATGATACATTATATTAAACATATGTTGACAACATATAATGATTATATTGAAAAAAAAACAACCTATTCACCCAATTTACTTAATTTTGACAGATAGCACCCAATTCTCTAAAAATGGATGCTTTTTAAGACCATAAGTTGTTTATTTTTCCTGACAATTAGGGTCACTCTGGTTATATCAGTCAACAGTCTAGCAAAATTGAGATAAACCAAGGCTTACAACAGAGAATGGAACCAAATTCAACCAATAATAGTTTATCCTAATAAAATCAAATAAATCAATGCCTCACTTTGAGGGATGTTAGTTCATTCCTTAGTTCTGCAAACTTGAAAGCAAGAGTTCACTGGTTCAAGTCATGACAGTATAGATTTTGTCACTCTCAATTTAATGTAATTTAGCGTGTCATTAACAAGGAAAACATAATATTGTGAAATTTCAAAATCATATCAATATTGTGAATGCTTCTAATTTTTTTTTTTCAAATTCAAATAAATTGATTTTATTCAATTTCTTTCTAGTTGTTCATCTGTCTGTTTTACCTGAATCAACGCAATGATTTCATTTTAAAATTTGCTAAATGTTACTTTGAAGTATTCAAAGATGTATGCAACAAACAACATATGCAAAACAATTTAACACTATGTTTCTGCGCATCAAACATTTGTCGTCTATACTTGATTAAATGGCACTATTCCCAAACCCCCAGGGACCTTATGTAATGCGTTACATTGCGGTACCTGGATCTCTTTTAACTCTGTTGATATAGAGCACCCAATTATACATTGTGTCACTTCTTTGCTAAAACAATAACATTATGTTATCAACTCAATTTCAAAAGAGGATAAGATAAAATTGAAATATCGCATGGCAAAATTAAACAAATTGACGGGATAATTTAACAAGATACACAGGATTTTTAAGCAAACAAGATGGTAAAGCGTACTTATGTAAATGGGACTCGTAGAAATTGAACATGACACATAATATTCCCTACAACTTATGTTGATAGTGTCTGGAGCTTTGCTTATATAGTATGACCGGATCTACATAGGCAGGAATCATGATACCGGCAATGTTTAATTAGTTTGCATCGACTGATGTAACATTTTGAATTATGAAATAGGTAAAGATTTTTGCACTTCATTGCA
>JXSR01S017181.1:16857-28059 GCA_000969725.1 Ophiothrix spiculata
ATTTTGAATTATGAAATAGGTAAAGATTTTTGCACTTCATTGGATTAATCATGATGATTGAGGATTCATATGGCACCTCTTTGTGAAGATCAAAGACACATTTCCTATTATGCAGCCATAAGGAAACCATCATCCCCATAACAGCAGCGTAATAGGAAATTTTTCAGGTGGGGCAAGTCAACTTTTCATGATTTTTCCAATGCATCATTTTTTCCTGCTAATTTGTCAACCTTGTCTTTTTTCCTCATTTGCTTTTATTTACCCTCTCTTTTCCTTGTAGGTTGGCAAAAAATTCCTGGTGACAAGCTTCAGGTGGGGCAGTCTGCCTCGCCTACCTGCTTCCCTATAGTTCCATTACGCTTTGTTCCCTACACATTATTAAACGTTTCGCAACAATTATAGCCAATGTGCAGACCTTTTATCTCAAATTTAAATTGTAGAGTTTCTTATCTGGGTAAACATAGCTAAACGAGACAGCATCTCTGGCTCATCGCAGGTCCCGTATTTTGTGAGTTCGCATCGGATTTAATCGTTCTGCGTGGTCCTCATCCTTTCATAAAATCACATGGTCTGAATCTTTTAAGGCCTGGAGATTTTTTTCCAATTCCTTATATGGAAATTATAAAGGAAGCATAAAAATGTTTATTGAGCACAGAAGAAACGTGCTACAAGCACAACATTATACTTTGCCAATTTCAAACCGATCAAACTGTAACAAGAGGAAAAGGGTATCACATTACCATATGTAACCAGCAAGCAAACATGGGATAATCAGGTTAAGATGATGTAGGGAATAGACTACAAAAATATCCCGGAAAAATATCCTAGCTAGATTTCAGAAACCGTCTTTTAATATCTATTGTATTCCTATAAAATAGACTTGATCTGAAAACATGAACCCTTTTATGTAAAGAGGAACCTTTTTACTCATTTAACATGTACTTACATTTATCTAAATGAGCAATACAAAAAATAGCAAGAACTTGATATTTGAAAAAATGACCACATACATGATGTGAATGCCAATTAGTAGGAAAGTAGATAAATATTATAGGCCCTATAGATATACATTATAGATAAACTTAAATTCCCCGCATGATAGTATTTTCATGTCATGTATCTTTTTTACATATGCATAAATGACCTAAGGTCATCCCAGGTCATTTTGAGGATGCAGACAGAACTCTAGAACCCTTGACCCTACATGGACCAAATTGGGATCATAAATAGCAAGTGTTCTCTGAGAATTTTAGAAGGTCAAAACTCAATTTAAGGTCAAATCATGAAATTGAACAAAAAGTTGAATTGAGGTCATCAAAGGTCAAACCAAGGTCATCCATAACTCAGAAACTCTTGACCTTATCTGGATCAAACTTGGACCTTGAGCATTTGGCCTCTGAGTATTACAAGGGGACCCGCGCGTAGCATGGATACCCCGCTTGTATTTAGATAATATCCCTATTATTTATCAAAATATTTTCAAAATAAAATCATAACAACCTTTTATCTATTGAGTACTGTATCTGCAAGATGCTCAACAAATTAAGTACCTTTAAATGTGGCCTGTTCTCACATTTATAATAAATGTTAAAGCCAGACAATTTGTCATTTCTGATTTTAGATATATTTCAAGTTGTTATTGTAAAATGATATGTATACAAAAGTGTTTTCCCTAATTTTTTATCAATTTGCTTGAGTATCCTTGACACAATTATCATCATCATATGAACAGTTCACATTTATCTTTAGAAAAGCCAAGAAGATATAGGGGTACTCAAGTTTGGTTTTGGGAGGGACGAGCTGCCGGGAAATTTAAAATGCCATCCATCTAAATACAGACTTTCAAGAAAAGGGAACCCGTCTATGAACCATGAGTCAAAGTGTTAAAAAAAAAGTATTGCCTAAATCTGCGCTATTTTGACACATATTTTGTCAACTTTGTTTTTGGGAAGAAATGTACAAATGTCTGCGATTTGCCAAAACCCATCAAAATACCAATTTTTGTAATGAAAAAAGACTAATCAATATACCATACAGCCTGATTTTGCTTCCCAAATTTCTGCACGTCCCCATTAAAGCTTTTGCATTTAGTAGCCTCTCGGGCTGTAACCAATATTAGCCTCATGATGTATATCATAGATCTCATTATTGTTGTTAACAGAATGAAGTACAGAGGTTTGTAATTAACACCATCATCAAGGAAGTCAGGAACTCTGGTAATTGTAATCAATAAGCGATAATGAAATCATCACAGTGATTGAGAATATATTATATTACAAGCCTAGAGAACGAGGGTATTGAAGACTCAATTATGTTTGTAAACTAGTACTTTAAAGCAATACTATAAGATTTTGATCAAACATGGTTTTTAGTCAAAACAACATAAAATGGATGAATGTGACTATCTAAAAGCGTTTTCATGTGTACTTTTTGAAAAAAAAATGTTTTGCCACCAAAAAATGGATAAAAAGCCCATGCATGCTTTCCTATACTAATACACATGGAATTAAATTTGAGATCCTGAATTTAATTCAACATATGGCCATAACAGAAAAAGTAAGCTTCTTGGAGCCAAATCTTTTGGAGGGTATTCATATCTACTAAAAACAAACCCATTAACCCCAAAAATTCAGAAGTCATGGGTGACAGGGGGCGCTTCATTTTTAACACTTTATAGTATTGCTTTAAATAACCACTCACAACTTGACTGGATAAACAAAATCTTCAGGCAGCATAGGACACGATTTACTAGAAGCTACTAGATTTAGGGACGAGGGATTTCTACATGTAAATGCAAATTTAAGATACGTTTTATGTGCAGGTTTTTTTATTGAGTCACGAATTGGAGATTATATTACAAAAATCATATTTTTTACTTTTCCTCAAAAAATTACAAAAGTGTTCTTATTGTAATAAACATAATTAAACATAATAATCTGCTGGGGTTCATGCGTGAACCCCCCTGTTTATAGATTTCAACATATTTTTTTTACCAATAAGTAATAGTGTTAATGGTCATGCCGGAAGTCATATTTTCCTGGAATTTTCTAACAGTTATATATGGCGGCGGGGCCAGGCCTATAGCAGCGATCAGCTACGATTCCCCTCTGAAAATCTTATAACAGATGAGTGTGTTAACCCTAACTGATCATGAAACTTTTCTCGTTTCTAGCCTATCTCCTCGAAAAGGGAAGGGTGCTGAAAAATGTGTGTTTTCACCAGGATTCGAACCAGTGACCTCCCGTTTCCTAAGCGAGTCATACCCGTGGCTTGCAAGCCACCGCTGAGACGCTGCCCGGCCAGCGATTTGGTCCCTGCATATAACCCCCGTCTGTGACGTATCTGGACTTAGCGCATTTTTGTGATTTTCTAAAGTGAGATTTAGTGAGATCTGGTTCTGTTAGGGTTATGGGTCAATTTATTCTCAGCCTCCAAACAACATTTTCGCTACCAAACATTTATGGGGACATCAAACTATGGGCAGCCATAGGTGATGTTGGTTTTAGACACCTTTTTTGATTCCACATGCTGTTTTGGGATACATATGGTTTTACACACCCTTTTGGGCAGACACCTTTTTCATTGTATTAGACACTCTTGTCAATTTTGTAGGCACCATTCTCTTATTTTGTAGACACCCGTCTCTTGTTGACAATAATAACATGTATGCCCGCCTACAATTTTGTCATTACAAAATGTTTGGTAGCAAAAAGTTTGTTTGGAGGCCGAGTATAGAGTATAAATTGACCCTAAAATAAATTTATGAGAAATTTGCATCATGGAACATTGTGCTATTCAGGACCATTACCATTTGGGCGTAAGACATCAAGCAATCAATGATACACAGTACTTGCATGACATGCATACCCCATGATGGAGTCTATTCGTACAGGGGGCCACCGGCTTTACATGACTTCCGAACCATGGAGCAAGTAGAGTAAAGTATCTTGCCCAAGGAAACAAGAAGACGTAAACCGCCCAGCCCAGGGCTCAAACCCACAACCTCTGTATTACGAGACCCGTGCATGACTTTACACTCCTTGTAATACTCCTTGCATAAGTATACATTTTGTCACATGAACACAGCATCTTCTACAAGCAACATTACACCATTACATAATTCCACCCACTCTTTTGACAAACAAACAAACAAACAAATAGCTGTGAATTTCCAAACTGGTCCCTATGTCAAGTGTTACTCCATGTCATTGGCATCAGTGGCATCAATCATCTGCAGTCTGCATTGCAGGGCAACATTAGCAAATCCATGTTTAAACATGACATTAATATGAGGCACAGTGAGGGACAATATTCTTCATCTACTATCTCTGTATTTAAATCTTGTGTCACTGTGAGGTACCACGAGGGACACATAAACACAGTCTGAAGGTGGTATTAAAGGTAAAAAGCAGGCTAACACTAAGACGAATAGAGTGTAACACACTATGATGAATACAGGGTAACGTAAGCGACTTTAAAGGGGCATTTTGACATTTTATTTGTGGACGATCAGTCAATTACCAGGTATCAGGAAAGTTTGATCAATACTTCCGAAAAGTCAAAAATTTGTATTTTATTTTGTTTGTTGATCTTGGGTATGAGTCTATTCTCTTAAAGTATTCATTTGTTTGTAAAACATTTTTTTCACATCATAGGTTGCAGGTAAATCAAAATTCGAAGTTTGCATTAGGCTGTTTCTCATATGGCCAACTGTAAAAATTCAACTATAGAGGACAGTATTTATTGTTGTCAACAATGATAATTACAATAAATATCTAAATATTTCAATATATAGGGTTTGAATTTGACAATGAAACTTTGCATGCTGTCATTATTACCACTAATACTTCAAATGATGCAAAAATCTCAAAATGTTTGGGGAACAGTTTGGGGATGATGTTGAACTTGTCCAATGCTGCAAATTGCAATTTTGAAGTTTCCATCAGTCGTCGTGTGTGACACTGACTGATTCGCTAGCCTGCTCAGGCTGTCATTGTGAATAGTTGCTTTAGTCCATAAATTTGAAGCAAAATAAAATTTGTGATGATATTGTTCAAATTTTGTTTGAGACAGCAACCTTCAGTTCCAGGATGTTTCCAGGCAGTGCATGGCCGTCTTTGGTCGTTTTGAAGTCGTCATAATTTCGTTAGTACCTAGTCGTTGCCAAGTGGACCATACAACCAACACAAACAAGTACTTTTACCGTGTTTCTACTGAGGGTGGTTGACGGGTTATCTGGTTGATGATGACAAAAATACAAGATAAGGGCCAGTAGAAACAAGGCGGTGATCAACACCCACCTTTTCATTTGGTTGACGGCGCACCAATTCAAAGTAACGAACATCGGCGCCTTTTTATGGTAACAGAAACTGATTACTTGAGGAATTATCTACCAAGTTGGGGAGCACAAAATATGGTTGATCATATGCGTAGCCAGGATTGCGGACCCCGGGGTGCGCAAAAAAAACTTGTCCAAAACGGCGACGGATCCAGGGGTTACTAGGGGTATCTGCCTGTATTGGACGGTCGCTAAATGTATTATTAGCAGTAATTAGGACTACTGCCTCCCTTTTTTTTGGTTGTTTTCCTATTATTTTTGTCATTCTTTTTTCCATTTTTTGTAGACCCCGGGGTGCGCGCGCCCCTACCGCACTCCCCTGGCTACGCCAATGTTGATGGTTGATAATTAGCTGCTGCGTGACTAGTAGAAACACGTTATTTGATTTTGGCAACCGAGGCACATCATCCTTCCATCGTCAGCCATCGTCAATCTGTCTAAAAATACACAGACACTAGCAGCTTAACATGTTTGACCTATTCATTGGATTTCATATCCCCGTTTGTCCCATATAAGGGACTGGCCTAGATTGGTCCCTCTACTTTTTACCTACATATTTTTTTACAAGAATCGATAGAATATGTTTATAGTAATATACCTTACCAGAAGTTTCCTGTGATTTTGTGGAATATTGGAGAAAATTGCATTTGTTTACTGAATATATGTTTTTTTCTCTGGAGGCAAAAATGGTGTGAAAACAGTGTTTCTACATGTAGTTCCAAATCTGACAAAAATCTTCTTGTACACCTGTTATGTTCAAACAAATTGTTTTTGATGGAATTGTTTCTGTTTTAGTGTACATCAAATGATCTCTAACAGCTTTGTTTGATCTTTTATCTGGTAAATCCATTTGAGGTACAAATTTAGGTTTTTAGAAAACACTGGATAGTCACAGCATCATATTGCAAATTGTCTCTCTGTCAATGTGAGCCATTTCTATGTAGATTTTTCCCCTTTTTGGATTTCACTACAATTTAAAGTTTTATTTAGAGCATTTCTTTAAGTTTTTAATTCTACGTGGAATCTAGGCCACTCCCTTTAAAACATAATGTAAGCAAATGCTTGAGCGTCAGAAAATTGCATCCATCATTTGATCACTTTCATGATACTGGGACCATAATTTCATCTGCAGTAAAACAGATAAATATAATTTTTAGTACTATACTTTTAAAATAGGTTAAAACATTTTAAAGAAAATAATGTAATTTTTAAAATTGAAATCTTTACATGCCCACTGGATTCAGTCAGGCTTGGATTCAGCATATAAAAATCAATCATAACCCTGCAAGATCAATTTGTTTATTGGCTGAAAGACTAAAACAATCAGTTTTATGTAACCTCTTTAAATAAAAATATCAATTTCAAATGTTCAAAGTATATTAAACCCAAAATCTAAATCAACAATATCATTTCTAAGGCAAGTCAATAGATTCTTGGAATCATTTAAAAATAAACACGTTAAAACCTACAAGGGAGTTTCCCTCAATAAATCCAATACTACCATAGACATAGCGACGCATTAATTGCTATTATACATAGAACATTTAAGTATGGCTTGATGGATAATTTTACAGCAAGTGACATGATATTATCCTCTGTTGAGTATCTCAAATTGCCATAACAATTCTATCTATAAAAGATGCCATTGACATGGATGCTGTAATGTAATACTATCAGCAACTCACTAGCTCAATTGGAAATATAATACCTAAGGACTTAAAGTAAGCATGGTTACACAAATTTCTCTTTTTCCTGCATTATGTTTGTTATAATTTCTGTCTAAAACATGGCCTTAGTGGTGGTGTTCCTTCTTCCACAAAGAAGGGAGAGGGGTGGGGGAATTGTTTTTACATACAACACATAAGTGCACTACTAAGTTTACACATGCTTTTGCAAGAAAACCCTCCAGAATTTCTGATACCAAGGTACATTATGAAGAAAAAAAATTTGTAAGTCAAAATATGTCAGAGTTCAATAGTGGACTCCATTCATATCAAAGATACCCCACTTTAATCAAAAAACTATTTTGCTACATGCTGAAATATTACGAACGATGTAGAACTTGTACTGTTCTGTGATCTTCCCTCCCAGTGATTACATTATGTTTTGGTATTACATTATTACAATTCAGGAGTGCTGGATCCAGGGGGGTACTCAGATTTCAGTTGGGTATGGATGCACGGGACAGAGTTTTCAATTACCACCTATTTTGTAAACCAGAGAAAGGGAAAAAATGCTACCCATATATGTAAATCACTTTGACTTAACCGTTATCTAGACCGATCAATACATTTTTAAAAGCCAACTTTGGTAAATGCGACCATTATATAAACCATTTTTCTCCGCTCACGTTTCACATTCAAATTTAAACCTGGGAGGACAAAAATGCAACTGTTCTTGGCCAAGTGTCCGTACAACAAGTACCCCCCCCCCTCCTAGATACCCAAAGAAAGAAAGGTTCACAGTGCCAGACAAATAATAATAAACCAATAAGCGCTGTTGGTAAGAAAAACAGCAGGATAAAAACCTACCCGATCAAACATGACACACCGAACAGCATGGAATTGTGTAACCTATAAAAGCCACATTATGTAATCGGGTTTTTGATACTTAAACTAGAGGGGGCTCTTGCATTGTAGAGATGGTAGCATGTTAACAACCTGTCCCTACATTTGACTTGCAAACACAGATCACTTGGGTGATAGATGCAAAATATAGCAGATCTATAATAATATTGTCTACATCAATGCTTCTTAATCAGCGGCGCACATGCCAAGTTTGGTGCATTTATGAGTACTGAATGACGCTTCGATGAACTCAAAAACAAAATAAGGTGGTTTTCGAACCACTGGTGAAAATGCCCAAATTGACCCTACTGCATGCAGCTCAAAATAAAAACCAAAATTTTGAACATTGACCTCAAAAAATATTGAAGAATCAAAACGATTGATAAATAAAACTAAGCTAATATTTTGGATCAAGTTCATATAGCAATATCCAATAATAAGGAAAAAAAATAAAACCGAAACTGATTAGCCTATCTACACTAGCTATCTTAATACGCATTTATAGCTTGCACTTTTTAAAGACAAAATAGGTTGGAATTGAAAGAAAAATGTACAAAATCCCACAGAAAAGATCACATGCTAGCAAGCAAAGACCCATTTACAAAGTAAAGCATTTTGATAAATATTTCTTGAATCCAATTTAGCAAAATCAAGTCAATGTTCAAACAAAGGGCTTTTAGTTCTATTCAGGTTGAAACCAAACTTTAAGGCCTAAAAAATAGTTGTGTTGCCCTTTTCCTACCGATCCTAAATGTGGCAAAAATCGGGTCAGGATTATTTTGAACAATTTTTTCTATCAAACTTTAATACCCTTTCTAGCAAAGAAACTCACATAAATGTGCTAAATTAACAAATCTTTGGTGTCCTGTCACTAATAACTAATGAATGATCTTGCTATTAAAGGTCAAAATCTCCTTCAGGAAAAGTTAAAAAAAAAAGAATCCTGACCGACCGACCGACCCGACTAAAAATTTTCGCCAAAAGGACAACACAACAATTAATTTTGTTTGGCCTTATCATACTGCTCATGCTTTGGAAGGAATGTTTCATTACCTGTATTATGCCTATGAGGCAAACTTGGTTGAAACAACGAGGTTCTGGATCTAAAATACAGGGGGAGGGGCACCTCTTGGATACTAAAGGTGTCCTTATGCTCATTGCAGCACCTCAAAATTTGACCCTAAATGGCATAAATATTAACAGAAGTTTGCACCCTAAATGGTGTAAGATGATGTAAATAGCACCCTAAAAGATAATTGTAATGACCTTTTTCTTACAAATTAGGTATTAAAAAGACAGAAAACATTTGAAATTTCACCGTTTTGTTCACTAAGGTCTGTATATAAAATGGGAAATTGGAAACAGGTATTTATAATTATTCATACCTTACTATTTCTTCTTGCCCATGATTCCCCAGGTAATGTGTGTTCATATTTTTAAAGACTATTCTTGTTTAACCTTTTAATTTTATATCCAAAAAGCTCCAAAAGTAGGCCAAAATAAAAATGTCTTTGTTTAAAATTGCAATTTATAACATATTTTGCGATATTTTAAAACCTATAGATACTATGGCTGACTGTATGCATATGGTGCGTTCAGAATCCAGTGATTTCATCACTGCAACATTGCTTGATAGGCAGTTTTTACACATGCTATGAGAAGTGCGCTTTACAATTTCAAGACTGCGTATCGAGCGATGTTGCAGTGGGTCTTTATTCACAATTGGGCATGATACCCAGTATCTTGATTAAGGTATCAAAAACAGCTAGAATTGGAAAAAGGTATCAAAGTTACATATCCAATACACCAAAATGGTAGTCTCCGACAGGCTTGTCTCTGAACCCCGAGCTCTGAACATGAAAGGGACTTCAATACACACATAACACATAAAATCACTTGGTTAATGTGCTAAATGCCACAAATTGGTTTTCCTTCAATAACATTGCTGGACCGTGATTATGCATAGAGTGACTGAATATATTAGGCCCTTTTTCAGTCATAATCATATGTGCTTTATAGTGTCAACAGAAATGGCCATACGTGCTTAGGGTATAGGCCCTATTTTGTCCCAGATTTGGATAACAGAGAACGTTTTATCAAGACTGTGAGTGTATTATATGAATGGCAGCATCAATGAAAATTGCCCCTTCCTCAGACTGGGGACAAGTCAATTGCACAAAGTGGAATTACCAACCTGGTTTGCAGAAAGTGCAAGAAAACACACCCATGGCAATGGCAGGTCTAGGCTGGTCAATACACCAGGCTTGACCCCTTTTCAATGGCAGTATGTTTTGGTCTTGCTTTACCTTTTCAAAGGATTCTTTATTTAATTGAACTTCAATGCCCTGTGAAGTTCAGAATAGGTTCACAATAGCCAAGTAGCAAAGGTATATTATAGCAGAGAGCTTCCTGTTTTATTTAAAGCAGTAAAGTATATTTACCAAAATGTAAGTGCTAATGGTGCAAACAAAAAGCCCCTTACTCGAAATTCAAACAAGGGTCGACTACAAGTTCAAAGCAAAATTGGGGAAGAGTTTGATCTTGATCATATTTACAAACAAATATTTGATGAAACTATCAACAGACCATTTACACTATGCTCTTTTTATGAATAGTGTGTGACCAAATTTACCAATTGTTCAATTCTATGATGGTGACCCTGCTTTTGATATCTAATTACATCAAACTCCTTTGCTCTTATCGAAGTGATAGAACCTCATATCTAAATGGAGGGAAGTCTTATTTTCCATTATATTTTGATTTGAAATTTAAATACCAAATAGGCCCTGTATCTTGTAGATGTGCATTCTTTATAAAAAAAACCAAGCAAGATTAAAGACCTATATTCAGAATATATATACAGAATGAAGAAATCTGATATATAGGCCTATTCTATTGATAAATGTGCACTAAAACATATAGGCCTACATTATAAAAGAAAAGCATCAAGTTAAGACCCTTCAAACTCCCGGTCAAACTCAATTACAGGTTCAGCATCACCCATCCCAGCTAGAAAATGTATTCAACATTATGTGGGCAGAATCATGATATAAAAGTGTATTATTTTTTTCTCACGCAGTGAGAATGTCTTTGCTTTGAGCAATGGCCTCTTCAACAACAGATCTCTTTCTATATGTACACAAGACCTTAGAGATGCATTGGACCTTGAAAGCTGTTAAGAGACTGCTTTGTGTAGATAGTTACCACTAAAAATCATATGTGAATTACATGGTGTTGATCAAAACACTTGGACTTTGGTTTTTGGCATGACTATTGTGTAATGACCTTGCAAATAAA
>JXSR01S017182.1:8598-24037 GCA_000969725.1 Ophiothrix spiculata
CAAAGAGAAAGATTTGCTTTCATGTAAGAGATCAGTCCTCAAATCTTGGACAGATTTGTTGGGATTTTCAATATATCTATGTCGATTGAAAGCTCACGTTTGAGATTGACAAAATTGCTGGATTTGAAATCTATCCACGCAGTGTCAACAATGACCATATTTTCAGTGTTATTATTGGTTTAGTCGTCGCTGGTTTGATTTACTCCGAAAGGTTGTAGACAAGACAATTTGTTGTCAAATTTATTTTTCCTTCATTCATGTATTTGTTTTGATATCACTCTAAATTTGATTTTATTTTAGCACAATACTGACGAAAAACCCAATATTTCACTATCTACACCGAATGACCATATTTGTGACCGTCCATCCCAAACCAGCCGTAAATGCAGCCTTTTGTCATTTTCCTTTTTTCTTACATATTTGCAAAGACCATGTTATAAGGATTAAAATGGCACCCCAATGGACTTCGCTCGATTTCCAGAAGTCAAGTTATGGTCCGTCAAAGTTCGTCAGGGAGTAAAAAGGATAACTAAGATAAACACGTTTAAAGATCAAACCTCGATATTTTCTGTTGATTGTCTTAAAACTATGCAGATTTATTTAATGTTTCTTATCATTTTCTTAAAATGAAACTTTGCTGGTATTTTGTAGTAAGCACAAGGATTGTGAATCTGTCAAAAATTCATTTTCGACAAATTATGACCTTGCTGACGAAAGTTTGATAATTTTAAGGTCATTATATTACCTTTAAGTGCAAAAGCAGAAAACCCATTGAACACAAGACTCTTGGGATAGCACGCTTTTACTGAACCATTGCTACTGTGAGTTGGTATTTATTATCATAGATAAGATCATTTTATAAGATCATTTTCAAATGATGTTCCCGGATGATGTCATAGGTGAAGAGTTGACGATATGGTCTGTAATTTTGTTGACTGATGTTGTTTATGTATAAATACAGCTGTCATTTGTATGACCCACCTGTTGACCCCCGGGAATGGTGCGTCATTTGTTCAACGTGAGGCAGATTCTCAAGTATCATGACGCACCCTGCGTCCCAAACTATGACTGGCATTTGCCATACAATGACTGTACCCTGAGTCAAATTTGTGACGCACCATTTCTTGATTTTGACGAACCATGACTGTCAGAATGACGCACATCTGTTAAAACACCCAGCTGAATTTTCCAACATCGCTATCAAACAAGAGCATACAGACACGAAAGTCGATCGCGTGGTTACTGACGGTCACTCAATCTTTTAGCTTCCTTTCATAAATGGTCGTATTGGTCACCTCATACACTGTTTTAAGAATAGTTTGATTTTGTTTGATTTTATATTCAGTCTGTGTTTGTTTATGTTTTTTTTATTTTGTTTGTTTGTGTTGTTTTATATTTTCCCCTGAATACAGTGATATTTATAAACATCACATGTCATCATATTGATATATTTTAAAAGTGAAAATTTGGCGACTATATTTTTTATACAAACCAAGATGGCTTCCGCATTCTGGCGTGTTCGATGTAAAAATCGGAGGCAAGCGAGAAATGCGAGATATTCCATCGCGAGAAACACAGTGAAAATGGCAATAACGAAATATTTAGAACAAAGATATGTACCAGTACTGATGTAGAGGTTTCAAATTGATTGAGAAGTGTTATCATAGTGTTTGACGAGATCTCGCTTGCCACCGGGATGACTGAATCAACATTCAACTATTTTTGATGTAAACTTAAAGTCAATTTTGTTGTGGAGCATGTTTATTAAAAGGGTTAATCGGCCACAGGAGTTTTCCAGAGAGCAATTTACAAATCCCAGGGATTTTTAAGGCCTATATGTAGATTGACGCACCAAGGTAAAGTGACTGTCACTGACGCACCTCACGGGCTGCTATGTGACGCACCAAATGAGTAAATGACTGTACCCTGCATCACAAATTTGATGGTAAATGACGCTACTATGACGCACCTTTCCCGGGGGTGATAGGGTGGGTCATACAAATGACAGCTGTATTAGTATGTCGTTTCACAACTCTATTAGCTTTACTATGTGGCATGATAATTCAACTTGTTCAATTCTAAGAGCGGAATATTCAAACTGTTTTATCATATACCGGAATTAAATGAAACATATTGAAACAGACAAGATCAAATCAGTCATTTTATTGTCAGAGGCGGCGCCACTTGGGGGAGGGCGGGGCAGATGGAAGTTTCCCCCTAAAGATTTTTCAGAAAATTTGGAATGAGAGAATAAAAGGGAAGGGGAAAATAAAGAATTACAAAAAATTGTTGAAATGTTGTACAAAGTCGATGAAAATTTTACTTTTTAACAAAAATTGTTGTTGAAAATTGATAAACTGAAAATTAGATATCAATTACTTGTCGGGTGCTTGTGAGACTTTTTTGCTTGTTAGCTTCTAAAAGCTACGTCAAAAAGTTTGGGTGTTCTTTTGGGTCCCATATGTTTATTGCCCCTCCTAACAAGAAATTCTGACACTGCCCCTGATTATTTTATTTAACAAATTTACTCTTACACGCCTTAAATACCATGTAATGGAGAACAAAGGTGTACAGATTGGGGTCAAAACTACACACAATCGGTGGTGAAATTTTGCACCAATTTGTGTCCGGAAAAAATAGCACAAATTGATGTTTAAGTTACGCTATACTGATCTGTACAAACTGTTACCCATTTAACAACCATGCCCCCCCCCCCCCTTTACACCGCATTCTTAAGAATGTAAGGAAATTGTAGCCTAAAATGGGCCCAAATATCTTAAAAATTCAAAATGGACCATCAACCTCCCCGGGTGTATGCTTCCAGATTACAAACGCAATGACCTATATGGTGAGTATAGGCTTAGTGGCATATACACTGAAACTATTTTATTAATACTGCCATCAGGTATTGGGTCATTCTATGGCAAATGTCACAATCTTTACCAAAATGGTACATGATCCTTTTAATTTGAGATTTGGATGATTTCTTTCAAGATTTGTAGCAACCATGGACATGGGAGAACACATCATAAGCACATTTAACTTCAAGGGTGTGGTCATTTTGTACTTTGGTAACGTTTGTGACATTTGCCATGAAATGGCTCATATTCATGCTACCTTTACAGCATATATACTATGTTTAGAATCAATTTAGATCAAAAAAGGTTACTTATTGTATCAAGATTGTTCAACATTTCTTTACGTATCAATTTACAAATAACGATGTATGTTTTTGACATTAAAAGTGAGGTCCTTTGCCGAAGATGACATCAGTTGATTGAAGTAATGGATATCGTTAAACAATGACAAATTACGCAGAACAGAGTATATGGTCCATTTATTCAAGATAGGAAAAGTAGTGCCCCAAAATGACTTTAGTGAGCTTAAATCGTAGATAATACTTAATAACAAACGGCGCAGAACGAAACCTGGCCTGGGTAGAGGTTTCTACGGGGTAATGATTGCAGACGTAGCACGCGAAGTCAAGTGACACTATGATACCCTGGAAAGGAACTTTAAGTTACGTTACCTAAAAATACAACTAATGCTGCGTAGTACTATAATACTATATACCAAAGGAAGTTGTAAATGCTTTAACGCATCCTTGTTGGCGGTTACATAGATGCATATCGAATCTTAGTGCGACTGCTTGCGGTCATCAATGATTCAAATGGCTTTGATCGAAGCTATCACCTGCGGATATGGCAAGCCATGTATACAAAAATACACACCAATGTATATCGGTCGAACAACTCAAAATTGTTTGCGTTATAAAGAAAAAAATCGCGAACAGTGGATCACCATTGAGGGTTGTATCCTGTAATGTGTTAAGTTTCTTTCTATACCCATACAAATTTCTGTCTCTGACAGAAGAATGCTACCATTTTGACCATGTGGCACTATCAATACACATTCCTAAAAAAGCAGATTCCAACTCCACAGATTTTGATCTTATTTGTCCATATTAGTCCAGTAAGAATGCAGAGTTTGGTTCTTCTTTTATACGACAAGAGGCCTGCTGTAATTGGAATGATTTGGTTGACCAAAATGGTGTAGTAGGCCCTTCTTGTACTGATGTATTCAATTACATATATTTTTATAATTTTGATAAGCATTTACCAATGTTTACAGCATTCTGAAATTCATCTTAGCCTAATTTGCAGCGGTTGATAACAAATAAATACGGTCACATGGTGTATTTTTGCCTCTCACATACACAATTACAATTAAAGTATAATCACATTTAAATTAAGATCAATTATGTATGAAACTGAAATGAGATTTTGCAAGCTAAATCAAGGGATTTGGATCTCTACATATGAGTTTCTATTGTAAATAATACCAGTGTTTAACATGCAAATTAACCGAATCTCTTGTATTTAATTGTAAATCACATAGATAAATGAGATAGTTAACGCGGTATTTTTGTTTTCGATACCTTTGATTATTCATAGCTTCGAGCTTGTTGACGAAATGTGTTGTGTTTAGAGTTCATCGTTTTACATCGCGCGATTACTGCTTACCTCCTACACATGCAACTTGCGATGAACATGATGGAAGACGTTTATGGATGTGTAAAAGTTGAACGACAACATTGTTGCAATAAGCAAGGAGTTATATTGACTACCAATTGCATACGTACGTGCAACCTAAGAACCATACAGCTTGATATACTCGCTGGTTTTAAATCATTCATTATGAAATATATTTCTCGCAAGAATTAAGTACTAGAAGTATAGAGTACCATGCTTACGGCGAAGTAAGAAATCCAATGAATGACAAATTAAGGTGGGATAAAGTGAGATATAAATGTGAGATGTCTTGTCAGCTTAAAGTATCAAACATCCCGTGTTTAAAATCCAATCAGCTGAAACTATCCGCTGTTTTACGTAGTAGGCGTGAGTTAGTAAAACATGTTGTATCATGGTTTTATCTCTTTGGTTATCCATCTTAAATACAGAGCCTTGAGGGAGAAAATTCAACGCAATAGATCTCGTAATTACTTTGTGTATCAACTTATAAATTATCCAACAAATTACACAGATTGTTGATTTCGACAGAAAGATTATGTTGCTATATAAGAAACTATTATTATTGCATACTGTATTTTCATTCATCAGATCGTAGGTATGAGTATATAGATTGTCGAAATTGAAAACATGAGACATTAAAGTCGTTTAAAAACAGATAAGCCAATGCAGTAGAACAATTTGGTAGTTTAGTTGTATAAAACTGTGAGTTTTTACAATTTAAAAAATAAATGTCTTTGTAATACGTATAATGCAATAAGTTATTTCATTACCACGAAAATTCTAAAAATTGATTAAAAAATCAAAATCAAAAATAATTAATGAAAATCTTGTTTGAATAAACAAAATGGTTAAACTTCGCGAACCAGTTTGTCTCCCCTGTTTCGACGACCGCCTTCTTCACAAACTAAAAACCAAAACTTCTTGTTATGTTCATGATAATGATTTTTAGGGTTCTGAGGTATTAAAGCTCAACAGTTCAATTGTGTGTGTTTATTTATATATTTGTTTGATTTCAAAACCCTATAGATAGGTCATCTAGATCACTGAAAAATATGAACATTCTAAAGGTATCTAAACACGAATACAGTTTTAAGAATTCAAGATGTGCTCCAAACTTCCACAACATTGCAAAAGTTAGCAATACAAACCACAAAGAATTCAATCTCATAGGAAAATACAAGCACATACATGTTAAAATAAAAAAATGTCTAACAACTATCAGTTTTATGAGGAACAACAGAACGGCACTTAAATGACAGCGCGTTTTAATATTCCATTGTTGCAATCCATATTTCATCTGTCTCAAAAATCGGCGGATTTGTTCAGATCCATCTTATTCATATATTTAAAGCTTTCTGATAGTATATAAAGCCGTATTGGGATACCCAAGTTTTGTCTCTGTTAGACCTACTTCAGACTGATGAAAAGCACCGGATATAAACCAAAATCAAGATGTATCCTTTCTTCTTATCATATGAAAACCTGGTATTTGTCCGTATGTAGTAAAATATATCGTTTTATGACGTGGGAAGTTGTGTATTTTATCTCATGTATCTCGCAATGAATTAACAATATGGTACAATATGGAGATAAAAATGTAAATGAACAATACAACACAATTAATTAAAAAGATAAACCATAAAAAATTACAACAAAATATAACATCTTTTTACTTTTCAATTCTTCTTCTTCCTGTTTTCTTTCATTCTAACTTCTACAGCAAATCAAGGCACATTGTATTGTAACATATCATAATGATTATGGGAACTTCTTTACTGTAATGTTGTGCAAAAGCGCTTTTTAAAAATATAATATGTGTCTCCGTCCCGGTCTCCGTGTGCCCAAATTTTAAATACACGGTTATGCATTCGTATGCATCTTGGACCGCCTTATAGATATATTTCAAGCGTAGTTTCTTAGATACAAAGGTCTATCAACTATTTCATAAACATGATGGAACACCCGTAAAGTCAATCGTTCAGATAGGAACTTAAGGAGTATTTTTTAGTAAACATAAGCTTGTTTGAAGTTTGATAATAACAAGACCAGCGTAATACTAATACTTTCCCGTCATTAAGCATTGCATTTGGCACCAACACTTATTTTTTGTATTGATTATCACAAGTATCTTGATATTATTTATTTTACATGTTTAACATCTGAAATAAACAACAAATGAGCATTATCAGTAGACATTGTTTTTCTTGGTTATATCAAAAGTGTTGCATGTTAAGTGCATTAATTGCCTGCAGCCACTAAACAACAAAGTGGACCATCTCTGTTCGACTGGTATAGTCCGTCACTTTATATTTATATACTCATGATACTTATTTATGTTATTGGAATCTGATATGAAGCCAAGAAGCAGTGGCAAGTATCAACTTTTTGACAAGTCTGTTGGCATAATTTGTGCATGTATCATGTGTATATAGAAACAGATATCTAGTCATTTCTTTACCATGTATAACCCGATGAGGGTAACTTTTTAAAGATACACATTAGCACCTCTATAATTGACAGAAACAAATTCAGTGATAACGACAAAAAGGACTAAAATAATCTTTTGACACACCCGGTATTTTCTCGCTTCATTTCAATCAACACGTCAAAAATTGGAGATTTTGTGCAAGATTCTGCGTTCATCATATGTCGTATGTATCAAAACACCCTCGTTCATTGTCTTTTCATGAGATCGTTACGCGCAAGTGTCAAAACACAAACACGCAAAATGACATCTCAGGAAATATCCCCGTCATCTAAAAATGATTAGTGTCTTATCATAAATATTATGCATGTACGAAAGGCTGGGTCCCTTGTGTTATTTCAGCTAGCATATGTAGCAGTGTATCACTCGCACAAAACATATTTCTAGCATATGTTATAAATCCTACTCAAAATAAAATATTGCTATAATATGTTGAGGTGTCAAGTGACGGTTGTGTGAAGGGGAGTTGAGATACTCTTTAAGACATATTTTATGACTATACGCAGCTATTGCTATGCCCAGCATCACCGGGATAATAGAGAGTCCATGGAAAAAAGTTATAACGAGTGTCACAATTTTGCATCATTTTGTTCACATAATTTCATAAACAATCCTCACAATCGTGGATTACTTATTTAAATGCATATTCAATCATATTTTCATATTTTATATAACCAGAATAAGAAATAAATAGATAATACTACACAAAACGACCATAAAGGTCAAAAAGAGAGATACTTGCAATATTTTCAATATTTTGATACATCGAAGCTTTACTTGTAAGCACTTTGCTTTCAATTAAATCTTGGGTGTATTTCTTCAGTTCAACTAAATCTAGTGTCAAAATTGTACTTGATACGAACAAAACAAGATTTGACCACAATAAATGAAAATACCTCTCCATATATAAACGAAAATCATAAAAATCCTCTGTAACAAAGAGAAGGATTCGCTTTCACGTAAAGGATCAGTCCTCAAATCTTGGACGGATTTGTTGGGATTTTCAATATATCTATGCCGATTGAAAGCTCACGTTTGAGATTGACAAAATTGCTGGATTTTGAAATCTAAGCATGCAGTGTCAACAATGACCATATTTTCAGTGTTATGATTGGTTTAGTCGTCGCTGGCTTGATTTACTCCGAAAGGTTGAGGACAAGACAATTTTTTGTCAAATTTATTTTCCCATTTGTTTTGAGATATCACTCTAACTTTGATTTTATTTTAGCACATTACTGACGAAAAACCCAATTTGACACTATCTACTCCGAATGACCATATTTGTGACCGTCCATCCCAAACTAGCCGTAAATGCAGCCTCTTGTCATTTTCACTTTTTTAAATATTTGCAAAGACCATTTTATAAGGATTAAAATGACACCTCAATGAACTTCACTCGATTTCCAGAAGTCAAGTTATGGTCCGTCAAAGTTCGTCAGGGAGTAAAAAGTATAACTGAGATAAACGCCCTATATTTTCTGTTGATTGTTTTAAAAATATGCAGATTTATTTCATGTTTCCTATCATTTTATTAAAATGAAACTTTGTTGGTATTTTTTTAGTAAGCACAAGGATTGTGAATCTGTCAAAAAATCATTTTCGACAAATTATGATCTTGGTAACGAAAGTTTGATAATTTTAAGTTTATTACATTACCTTTACGTGCATATCAGAGAACCCATTAAACGCAAGACTCTTGGGACAGGACACTTTTACTGAACCATTGCTACTGTAAGTTGGTATTTGTTATCATAGATAAGATGGTTTTATAAGAACATTTTCGAATGATGTTCCCGGATGATGTCATAGGTGAAGAATTGACGATATAGTCTGTAATTTTGTTGACTGATGTTGTCTATGTTTGTCGTTTCACAACTGCATGAGGCTTTGTTATGTGGCATGATAATTCAACTTGTTCAATTCTAAGAGCGGAATATTCAAACTGTTTTATCACATCTGGGAATTAAATGAAACATATTGAAACAGACAAGATCAAATCAGTCATTTTATTGTCAGGGGAGGGGCGGGGCAAAGAGTAGTTTTCCCCTAAAGAATTTTCAGAAAAAATTGGAATGAGAGAATAAAAGGAAGGAAAAAAAATAAAGAATTACAAAAAATGGTAGAAATGTTGTACAAAGTCGTTGCTCAAATTTGCACATTGCAAGTACAATTACATTGCCAAAATAAAATTAGAAAAAATGTACCCCGTTTCGATTTTTATAGGCAAAACAAATTAGAACAGCACCCTCGAAAAATCACTTTATGCTAATTAGCACGAAAACCACTAGATCGATTTGATTTTTTTTTTGCGACTGACGGACCCGCTGCGTTTGACAATTTTACGGAGCGGCGATGTATTTTTTCGTGTTACGCGCGGAAACTTGTTGTAGGGCCCTAGGAACCCCCACTGGTCACTTAAGTGTTAAGAATTTAAGGAAATTGTAACCTAAAAAGTGGTACATGTTCCCTTTAATTTAAGATTTGGATGATTTCTTTCAAGATTTGTAGCAACCATGCACATGGGAGAACACATCATAAGCACATTTAACTTCAAGGGTATGGTCATTTTGCACTTGGTAACGTTTGTGACGTTTGCCATGGAATGACTCAATCGATGATTACAATGGATTTCTTCAAGACTTGTCCATTTGGAAACTTACCGTATACTTCTCAGAGCTTTTAAAGCTACCTTTACAGCATATATGCTATGGTTAGAATCAATTTGGATCAAAAAATGTTACATATTGTAAGACATAAAGCAAGTTCAACATTTCTTTACGTATCAATTTATAAATAACGATGTATGTTTTTGACATTAAAAGTGATGTCCTTTTCCGAAGATGACATCAGATGATTGAAGTAATGGATATCGTTAAACACTGACAAATTACGCAGAACCGAGTATACGGTCCATTTATTCATGATAGGAAAAGTAGTGTCCCCAAATGACTTTAGTGAGCTTAAATCGTAGATAATGCTTAACAATAACAAACGGCGCAGAACGAAACCTGGCCTGGGTAGAGGTTTCTACGGGGTAAGGATTGCAGACGTAGTACGCGAAGTCACGTGGAACTATGATACCCTGGAAAGGAACTTACGTTACCAGAAAATACACTTAATGCTGCGTAGTACTATAAAACTTACATCTTGCAAAGGAAAAAGGTAAATGCTTTAGCGCATCCTTGTTGGCGGTTACATAGATTCACATCGAATCTTAGTGCGACTGCTTGCGGTCATCAAGGATTCAAATGGCTTTGATCGAAGCTATTACCTGCGGATATGGCAAGCCATGAATACAACAAAGCGATACACAGTGTTTATAATGGAGAAAAAACCCAATATATATCGGTCGAACAATATTGTTTTTCATTCGAAAAGTAAAGTTTATCGGGGAAAAAACCCACACACAACTGTTTATCGATCAAAAACAGTGCTATTTTTCGCAGTGTTTATCAAATTGAAAACAAAAACCGTTAATCGAGTAAAAAGCCGAGTTTATCAAATCGTTAAAAAAACCCGGTGTTTTTTTTATCAAATCGCATAAAGGGTTTATCAGATCGAAAAACTGGGTTGATCAAATCGAAAAACAGTGTTTATCGGTAATATGTTGTTCAATCTAAAACAGGGTTTACCAAATTAGTGTTTATCAAATCAAAAAATAGGATTTATCAAATCGTAAAACATTGTGTATGAATGACCACTATTTTTCAATCGGAATAAACTATGTGTATCAACTGCTTAGCATCGCCTAATGTTCAGTAATTCGAAAGCAGAGTTTATCAGCCGTTAAACAACATTTATTGGCGATAAACACTGTTTTTCAAATGATAAGCATCCCCAGATGTGCATTCGAAAAACACTGTTTTGGAAAGAAAAACGGTGTTTACACACTGTTTATAGCTTTATCGTACATATGGCGTACCATATGCTTAGGTGTACGAGGTTTTTTTTTTATCTTTCTTACTCTATTAGTGTGTAGCAGTCATCATGCCTGTTGGAGGGTTTGCACTTGATGGAGTCGCACATTCCAGCATTTACCCACCATTTTCGCATGAGCACAAACAAGAAGTCCCTAGCATTTTATAAATTCGTAATACCATTCAAATAAAATGATAAGTAGATCAACAATTAAATGACAAGAGATCACTGTAACGTAACAGTTTATCACCGTTTGTGAATCCTAGATGCAAGTATACAGTAAAATCAGACTTTAAACGGGTATTTTAAACAATGTATCTGATATCTCGACAGATATAGTTTTCAAAAGAATTGAATACACCATTACAAGAAAACCCCAACTCCACCAAAATTGTTTATGAGTTATAAAGAAAAAACCCACAAAATAGCGAACAGTGATCACCATTGAGGGTTGTATATTGTAATGTGCTATTCTTGCTATACCCATACAAATTTCTGTCTCTGACAAAAGAATGCTACCATTTTGACCATATGTGGCACTATCAATACACATTTCCAAGGAAGCCCCAACTCCACAGATTTTGACCTTAAGATTGTCCATATTAGTCCAGTTAGAATGCATAGTTTGGTTCTTTTTTTATACGACAAGAGGCCTGCTGTAATTGGAATGATTTGGTGGCTATAATTCGGTTTGACCAAAATGATGAAGTGTGGCCCTTCGGGTATTGATGTATTCAATTATATGTTACGTTCTTTATCATTTTAATAAAAATAAGACTGTGTATCTATATTTATTTATTTATTTATATGTTACGTTCTTTATCATTTTAATAAAAATAAATACGATCACATGGTGTATTTTTGCCTGTCACATATGCACAATTACAATTAAAGTATAACCACATTGAAAAATAGGATCAAATATGCATGAAACTGAAATGAGATTTCGCAAGCTAAATCAAGGGATTTAGATCTCTACATTTGAGTTTGTATCGTAAATAAAACCAGTGTTTAACATGCAAATTAAATGAATCTCTAACTGTTTAATTGTTAATCATAGAGATACATGAGATAGTTAACGCGGTATTTTTGTTTTCGATACCTTTGATTATTCATAGCATCGAGCTTGTTGACGAAATGCGTTGTGTTTAGAGTTCATCGTTTTACATCGCGCGATTATTGCTTACCTCATACACATGCAACTTGCAATGAACATGATGGAAGACGTTTATGGATGTGTAAAAGTTTAACGACAAAATTGTTGCAATAAGCACGGAGTTATATTGACTACCAATCGCATACGTACGTGCAACTCAAGAACCATACAGCTTGATATACTCGCTGGTTTTAAATCATTCATTATGAAATATATTTCTCGCAAGAATTAAGTACTAGAAGTATAGAGTACCATGCTAACGGCAAAGTAAGAAATCCAATGAATGACAAATTAAGGTGGGATAAAGTGAGTTACAAAAGTGAGATGTCTTGTAAGCTTAAAGTATCAAACATCCAGTGTTTAAAATCCAATCAGCTGAAACTATCCGCTGTTTAACGTAGTAGGCGTGAGTTAGTAAAACATGTTGTATCATGGTTTTATCTCTTTGGTTATCCATCTTAAATACAGAGCCTTGAGGGAGAAAAATCAACGCAATAGATCGTGTAATTACTTTGTGTATCAACTTATAAATTATCCAACAAATTACACAGATTGTTGATTCCGACAGAAAGATTATGTTGCTATACCTATATAAGAAACTATTATTATTGCATACTGTATTTTCACTTATCAAGATCTTAGATATACGCATGTATATTGTCGAAATTGACAACATTACTCTATGATCATTCGATTTGTTTAAAAAGAAATAAACCAATGATTTTTCTTTATAATTGCCCTGAAGTGATGAAAATGTGTTAGTTTAGGTGTATAAGATTGGTTTTTTAATCAAACAAACAAATGTCTTTGTAATATATGCAAACTGCAATATGTCGTGTCAATAAGACTGAAATTTTTAAAATAATAATTAAGAATCAAATGAAAAAAAAAAATGAAAATCTAGCTTGAATAAACAAAATGATTCGCATCAGTATTTTCTCCTGATTTATCGAGCGAATTCTTCTTACTTCACCCTGAGACAATTAAACCTGAATCGTCTCAGCTTCACCTCTTGACAAATTTAAAAGCAAACGTCTTGTTAAGTTCATGAAAATGATATGGTTGTGTATTTATTAAAGCTCAACAGTGCATTTGTTATCATTTATCCATTTGTTTAATTTTTAAGACCATATAGGTATATGTGAAGATTATCCAGATCACTGAACCATGTAAACCATGGACCATTCCAAGGGTTTCTAAACACAAATATGGTTTGGCAGAATTCAAGATGTGCTCCAACTTCAACAAAATTCCACAAATTTGCAATACAAACCATAAAGAATCAAACCGTAGAGGAAAATACACAGATACAAGCACATACATGTTTTTAAATAGAAAATACCTAACAACTATCAGTTTTAAGAGAAACAACAAAACGGCACTTAAATGACAGTGCGTTTTAATATTCCATTGTTGCAATCCATATTTCATATGTCTCAAAAATCGGCGGATTTGTTCAGATCCATCTTATTCATTATATTTAAAGCTTTCTGATAGTATATAAAGCCGTATTGGAATACCCAAGTGTTGTCTCTGTCAGACCTGCTTTAGAGGAATGAAAAGCACCGGATGTAAACCAAAATCAAGATTTATCCTCTATTCTTATCATATGTAAACCAGATATTTGTCCGTATGTAGTAAAATATAAAGTTTTATGAAGTAGTGTATTTTATTTGATAAATTTATCTCGCAATGAATAAGCAACAGGTACAAAATGGAGATGAAAATGATAAAAAACAATACAACATATTTAACTAAAAAAATAAACCATAATTTATTATTTTTTACTTTTCAATCATTAGTATTCTTCCTTGACGCTTATTTCTTTTTTGTTTCTTTCATTGTCACATGTACAAGAAATCAAGGCACATTGCATTTAACATTGTCATGATTATGGGAACTACAATATGACATGGTTTAAAATCTGACCTCAATTTGACTGCCAAAAATGGGGAAAACATGTATGCTTCAAATAAAGAATGAATCATGTTTTAAGGTAGAATTCAAATATTAAGTAAAAAAATGCAGAGGATTTGACTTGAAATTTTATCTCATTGACTAATACGGGGTCGATATTCTCGAAAAAGTAGAAAAAATTGCAAAATCCACTTGTTAAAAAATTCAAACTATTTTATATCAATAGATATCATTTTTGATATGGGCCTACAAAACTTAGGTAGGTTACATAATTGCATTTTTTTAAACTTATGAACTACTAAATTCATTAACAAATTATTTTAACTTGTAAAACTTGTATAGCTGATATGTTTCCAAACAAAATGAGGGGCAAAACATCTCTGTAGACCCTTCATGTCAATTTTTATGACCGGTTTAATCATGATTTTTCACGAAAAATGTCAATTTTGGGTATACTTTAATTTGTCAGGCAAAGTGCCGATTTTGAGCGACTATCATAAGCGTACTATAAAGTTGATTTGAATAAAACTTGTTTTATTTGACTATTTGGGTCACAGGATGATATAAAACAAACACAAATGATCAATACTACTCTATTTTACCACCCGTCAGGACAATTTCTGATGGTTAATGAAAAATTTTGTCACCGAAAAGTGCTCATTTTGAGGCAAAACTTTCTCAAAAACAACATTAGATACACGGGTTTTGGTTTTTTTACCTTAGACATGACTTAATTTCTTATGGACAACTGTTTTTAAATTTTCTCACACTTTTTGAAATGAAATCGGGGTCATATTTTGAACTTTTCATACTGTAACGTTGTGAAAACGCTTTAAAAAATATTATATGGGTCTCGTGGCGTCCCGGTCTTCGTATATATATCTAATTTAATGGCTTTATAAATACTGTATATTTGTACAGCGTAGTTTCTTAGATAGTTTTCAAGCGTTGTTTCTCAGATAAAAGGACTCGTCAACTATTTCATACACATGCTAGAACACCTCTAAAGTCATCGTCAATCGTTCATATTTAGAAACTTCAGGAATATTCTTTAGTAAACATAAGCTTATTTGAATTTTGAAAATAACCAGACCAGCGTCACACAAAATAATCCCTGTCATTAAATAGTTTACTGGCATCAGCACTTATTTTTTTTGAATTAATTGACACAAGTATCTTACTATTAATTTATTTCAGGGATGGTACAATTTGTGACCCCACTTCTGTGACCCCACTTTTGTGACCCCACTTTATTCTTGCTGAAATTTGATATAGATGTACTCTTGGGCATCCTGAGCAACATGGGCACATTTTAAAAATCATCCGAGGTCATTAAGGGGGTCTTAAGGGGGTCAAACGTCAAATTCCTAAAATGCTCCGATTGACCTGAAATTTGATCTAAAAATGCTCCGATTGACCTGAAATTTGATA